>JAUJPO010059992.1:0-13398 GCA_032270745.1 Tiaropsis multicirrata | reverse complement strand
CAGGGGGTCCGAAATTTTCAATATCCTAGGATATCCAGGGGGAGTAAGAATTTGAGCACCAAGGATGTCCAGGGGGTCCGAAATTTTCAATATCCTAGGATATCCAGGGGGAGTAAGAATTTGAGCACCAAGGATGTCCAGGGGGTTCGAAATTTCTGGCACGGACATCCAGAAGGGTTGGTGTTAAGAAAAATCGACATCCTCAACAGTGGGAATATGGATTTTTTCTGGGATTCTAACAATATAATTCCCAGACTTTTCCAGGTTTTCTCTGATCGCTGAAAACCTTGCAAGGGCAGTTCGATCACGGTCAATACAAAATTTAAATGGACGTTCAATGTCTTTTGTTTCTTAGAAGCCATCCGCAAAAGAATAAGAATAAATACGACATAGTTACATAACATCCGTCCAAATTGCGTCAAATTATATATTCATGGGTTTTGAATGCCGAAAAAGCCTAAAAAGGTGCTGCTGAGAAACGAAATTATCTTTAAAAACTTCAAAACACTTTTGGGCCTGCAAAATCCGACATAATAGCACTTGGAAAACAAAAAATTGCACTTTATTGACATTTTCAAATCATCTTCCTGGCCTCAAATGAAGTTTTTGTTGCTAAAATATACTTATTAAAGTTCAAAGGTTGAATAATAAAATAATGAACGTTAGAATTCTGCACTTTCAGAAAACGATCTTCACTTTGTCCTATCAAAGACTTTGAGGTTAAACTTTTAAACTTTTCAGTCGGATTGTCTCAGTTAATAACCTCATAGGGTATTGCAATCACCTATAAAAAATAGAACAGTTGAGACTTTTGACGTAAATTTTGCAGTTCTGAACAAATTAATCCCAAGTGACATCTCGCTTAATTTCATTGTTTCTTTTTTATGACCCATTATACTTAATACCAATACGGATTGTTTAAAGAAACAGAAATTCAACAAAAGACGTTGAACGTCCGTGGTTCGATTAAGTATTGTAATTATAAGCATTGTCAGAAAAGAATTTTGAAGTAGAAATAGAGAATTTCAAAAATGTTCCCCAATTTAAACGACAAACCCCCCCCCCCCCTTCTTACGATGCAAGACCCCCCTTAAAGGGCGACCCCCATAAAACATTGAAAATTTCAGACTCACTTACCTTTATTTTTGAAAATCCCAAAACCCCTCCCTCACTGCCATGTAAGTAGGAGAGGGGAGAGTTAGAAACGATGTTAAATTGCTCTCGCCTAAAAGGAGTTTACATTATTGTTTGTCAAACCTTTCTTAAAATGTCAAACTTTTCTATTCCTACATCCTAGATACCACACTATTGCTGAAATCATGCAGGCTACAGTCATTCACAACACTAAAGACCAACAAACACAGGATGGGTCTAAGAAAAAAGAAAAACTGAGCAAGAAGGAAGCATTGAGGGAAAGAAACCTCAAGCGTTACATCAACCAGTGCCGGGTATCAAAGCTACAATGTGAAAAACGTATACGGACGCTTGGCGGACCGGACTACAGGCGCTACGGACTGGGCCATGGACAGCCGCTCGGGGAGACAGGTGATGGCCAAAAGAAACCAGTGAAACGTTCGAAATCTTCCAAAGTTTTGTCCTTTGGTGATATCTTGGATAATAGCTTGGCCAGGAGTTATTTCATGATGTTTCTTGAACGAACAAGCGACAAAAATCTGCTGGGGTATATATATAATACTGTTTGCAATGTGTTTTTGTTATTTTTTCATTCTTGTTTCGATAAACGGTGTGTTTGAATAATAGCCGCCAGTATGGGCACAAATCAAATTAAAACTTTCTAAAGTGAGCGACAGAGTGAATGATCCAATCAATACTTTGAATTCCGAAATACTTTCCGGATCTTGCTATATTGTACGTCCCAAAGACGTACGTATATTTACGTCCTAGAAAGGTAGTTTTACCGTACCGCCTTTTTGGCTATACCTCAAGACCACTTCATTTTAAGGCATATAAACGGGATACCTTTAGACTTAGAGTATGTTGCCAAATAAAAGCTTTCTATCTCTCATGCCATTTGTTTGGGTTTTCTGTAAAAAGTTTGTTGAAATTTTTCACTTTTTTCAAAAATACTGCGGAGTCTAAGGATCAAGATACATTTATTTCTCTACACTCCTCCTCTCTCTAGCTTTTGGATTGATGTGGAGAAGTTGAGGATGATGGATGCAATAGATTTGGTTAGTAATGCTCTTAATATTTTCCAAGAATATGTAACGCCGTCGGCCATTCACGTCATCAAGTTTGATACACATCTCGTTCGTGGTATGGAAGAATTCATCTACGGTAAGTCGTTGAGTTTGTTTTTCTAACAGTGTTTTCATTTAATGGTATTCTTTCTACATCGCTGTTAACAGTTCTCTTAAGTTTAACGATGTCGATATTATCATAATATAAGACCGATCTCCAATCATCCCCGCGCAGGTCATTCGCCTTCTTTTAGTAAAATGAGGTCATTCGAATTGATTAAATATGACGTTACAAGTCGTGCGACTTCAAAAATAGTAGAACCGTTGTCAACTTTTTTAAATTTGGAGTAGATTATCAGAGCCGTTGTTTTACGTGGAAACCCCAGTAATCTAGAACACCCGTAGAATGTCTTGTTTTAATGGGATCAACGCTTCGGTTGTTCGGTTACCTATGAACTAAACTGAACATGGAAGAATCCGGAGTCGAACCAGGAAAACGTGGTAGTGGTGTTAATCTTTAAACCACCTGACCATTGTTTCTTATAATAAACCACCAATAGATGATTTCAGATGCTTGCATCTGATCTTACTTATGGCTCTATGGATTACAACTATGAAAACTTATTTTAATTCTCAAATAGATTTACCATTCTCTCATCTTGTCACATTTGTTAACGGCTTCTAAAACTCATTAAAAGTGTGTATCCTCTATGCCTTAACAAATGCTTGCCGTTTCTGGCAGACAACTTATTGTAACTACCAAAATCATTTCTTGATTTAATGATTATATATTTGAATAAGCGAGTCAGTCAATAACAATAAATGTCAAGGTGAAATCATCTATGTCTTTTTACTCTCGATTTTGTCAGGAAAGAACGACGAGCCGAAATCGTTCTACGAAGCACAACAAATCGTATATAATATCATGGAGAGTAAGTTCTATGCTGACTTTGTGTTGAGCCACGACTACACACAGTTTGTCTGCCAATCTGAATCTGCCATGGATGACATGAGAGCTCATTTAACACAACAGGATGAAGAAGATCTGCCATCTTTTGATTGGAGTGATGGTTTCAATTTCAAAGAGAGGGTAAGGCATGCTTTTCATACTGCTCATTTTGTTGGTAAACTCAAAGCTGGATACTAATCTAATGTAGATGGCTTTGCTTGGTTCCAGTCCATTTTTTCGTTCAGAACCCTTCTTAATAATAGTAGTTGTGGTGATTACACTCGATCTCAAAACAATCATAGGTTGTCACTTTTAAAATCGGACCCTTAGTTCCAGTACAGTGCAAAATTTGCGGATAAACCGACCCTTACAGTGCCCTTTTCGACCATTTCCCCCCCCCCCCCAGTTTTAGCAAAGAATTTCTATTTTTTGTCAAATTTCCTACCCTTACAGTGCACCTGGCTTTTGTTACAAGCTTGAAATACCTATTGCCCTTTACTATAAGTATTTGTTTTCATTATTGACTTTTTTTTATTTCAAATTTTAGAGAAACGCTGAAATCTTGAAGGCAGGTATGTGGTTTTAAGATTTGACTTTGTTCTACTTGTCATAATAAATTCACACACTTAAAACGATATACTAGACACTTTAATTACCACTGCATACCATTTTCTATGTCCTTTTAAAAAGGGTCCTTTACCAAATTTTACCGATGTGCTCAATTTTGTAACAAAAACATCTGAAAAGTACCGTTAATTTAATTATTTTTCTTAGCTATGCCAAGTCACATCGAAGAACGTAACGACTATGCTGTGCATTCATTGCAGTCCTTAGATCAAAACATCTCGAATAAGGTCAGTTATTGGTATTGTTATTATCAACTTGAATTTCCTAAATCAAAACACCAAATATTTTAAACAGCCAGTCGAAATAGTGTCTTTTATACAAAATATGATTATTCAATATAATTTTATAGTACTGTTTTTCTTTTTTCTTTTAGCTTCAAGCCCTGGAACTCATCAAAAGATCTTCAGCCAGCGTAGAGGTAAGAAATGGTTACATCCTTAGAGTTTTGGTTAGAAATTTGGTTCTCTTGTCCAGTTATCCTTTCCCTTGTAATAAAGTTCATGTTACAAAATACTTTGAGCGCGTGAGCGTGAAAACTTGGTCGTGGAATGTAAGTTTCGTGGTTCAGAGGACACTGTTCTGTTTTGCGTTTATTTTAATTTCGCGGTTGATGGAGCTTTATGATAAATATAAAAGACTTTAATTTTGCCTGAAATCTTAAATCTGGAGTCATTTATTTTTAACAATATTTTTTCGACTAAGAAGTGTTGTAGTTCAGAGGACCTAATTCTGTTTTGCGGCATTTTAGTTTTGTTGTTAATGGAACTTTTTGATGAAATATTCCTGCGTTTTTTGCATTATTTTAAATTTGTGGTTTCAAGTTTTCGACTAAGAAGTCGCTAAATCTTCATTGTGTAATAAGTGCAACATCATTCATTGAAATTGTTTTTTGGGTTTTGTTGTAGGAACAACAAGAATTGGAAAAAGAACTGGAGCAACTCAACACCGAAAGAAGACAATTGGAATTTCATATTGAACGAACAGGTTTGCAATTATATAGCGATATTAAACAGCGATGAAGTTAGTATAAGACTAGGTAGTAAACTTGTCGTTTAATGAGACCCATGTAATTGAATGCACACTATAAAACAATCGGAAACGAGGTGGTCAAATTTGTTGTTTTCTGAATTTAGACGATTTAATCTGCTCGCTGAGTTTAACTAAGCTCAGTTGACGTCAATCGAATCTTCGATCGTCAGTCTATTTGTGAGTAAGTGATATATCAATGGTATGTTTTGACTATCACCACACTTCCCTAACACCCTGCCTGGCAATGGTCGGGATTCGAACACGAAGCATTGCGGTACAAGGTCGTGATCGAAACCCTTTCACCACCAATCGGCATAGTGTCAGTTTTTGTTGTGTTATCCACTTCCTAAAAACATTTAAATAAGAATACATTTTTTCAAAAAGCAAACAACAGAAATATAAAGTGATTATGTGCGCAACTCACATACGGATTTCGGTATGTGAAAGCTTACACTTTTTGCTTGAAGAAAAACGAATGACAAGAAAGAGTCTTCCAGTCTGATTATTTTTTTGTAGATTTGTGGTGTGAAATGCTTGGCAATTGGACAGCTTTAATTTCAACTTCCCAAGTATGTTTTTATTGTTTCGTGAAAAGCTACCCTCGCTAAATAATTTATTGTTAAACTAAATCAAAACTCAATCATCATCAATGACCACGATTTGCCAGATCAACACTTTAAGTTGTCCAAGCTCTTCGATTCCCTAATAAATATCTTGAAACACAAGAATCTTCTCTAAGCACTTTGAATAAATTAAAATCCTTTTCCCTCCCCCATCGCCATTAGTCCGAAAGGGTAGAGGGGACTGTGTCTAATTTTTGCTTCTATAATCATGATAAAAATTCTTCTTTGGAAAGTCATTTCAGAATCCTCCTGATAGGGAAATTGGGCATTCTTGAAATAATATTCAGCACTTATTTCAATCTGAACTCCATTTTTACCACATTATGTTCCATTTAATTTGTAGTATCATCCAGACAATGGGCAGCCTGTGTTCCTAATCTGTGTATCATGTGACGAGGGTACAGAGGCTACACGAACTGATCACCAAGGCTCTGCTGCTACAGGCTGGATAGTAGCGAGACAGTTAGACGATTTCAAAACATTGCATGACAAATTAAAGCAGGTAGATAATAGCAGTGCAAAAATCCCCCACCCTGTTGAGGTCGATATTTCTTAACACCAGCCCCCCCTGGATATCCTAGGATATTGAAAATTCCCAACCCCCTGGATATCCTATACCCTCAATTGACTTTAATAAGATTTCTACTATTGAATTTCAAGTTCAGTGGTGAAATTATTGAATCTTCCTTCAAAAGAAATAAAAAAGCCATGATCAATTGGCATGAAAAATACTCAAATTACTCTACACAACAAAAAAATCTGCTTGTATTTTGTATGTTTTCTCTTGTTTGCCCCAGTGTTGTACTTGGATGAGTAAAGAGCTGCCTGTGTCATCAAAGAAATGGTACAAGAAGCATGAATCGGAAAATCTGGAGTCTCTGAAAGGAAGCTTGCAAGAATATCTAACGGTAAAATATAATTGCGGGTCCAACTTCTTTAGAAGTAGAAAATCTTCTCTTTCGAGTAGGAATTGGGTTTCCTGTCGACGAAAGATGAGAGCAATGGATGGCCACCATTTCCTTTTATCTAGTCAATAAATACGAGGTTCTGTAACTGCTGTATATAAAGAAGTTTTAGGTCGACTTTTTAATATGATGTTTTTTTTAATTTTGAAATGAATGTCATATTGTTGCTTCTACAGAATATCCAATTTTGGTACTAAACAATTTGTCTAAGATTCTGTTAGACATGGACAATTTTTCGTGTTTCTCTTTTTACGTTCATGTGTACACTAGCCTATGACGATAGTAGGGGTTGTTACGTTTAGAAAGATTTTCAAGTGTGCTTTCAAATAGCCTCTACGCAGAGTGCTAAAATTCTTATTGTCATCTGGAAAAGAAAGCTAAGTCAATTCTCTTGGGGCGTTGCTTTATAAAAAATTCAACTATTTTTAGCTTTTTTAATGCCTTTAATGACACATGCAAATAAAAGTTGATTTGCACGTTAATTGTTTTCAACGAAAATGCATATAATTAAAAAATGACATTTCATAAACAAAGAAAAGAAAAATTTTCAAATGTGTGATGAATTTTTAAAACACTCCATTGTTATGTTATCAGTCCCCAGATCTGGGGACTGGCCGATACAAGAAAATTGTCTAAACGTTACAAACTCACACACGGAAGATCTTTTTGAAAATAGTTTGGTACAGGCTATGTTTACATAATGTTTTTCTTTTTAGATTGTATTGAATGACGAAGACCTTTGTAGAAGCGATGAAGTTTACGCTTTCCTTATCCCAAGTCCTGATCATTTGAGAGAACAAAATGTCAGAAATGAGTAAGTCAACATAAAAAGGTGAACATTGTGAACCATCTCGTGCGATTTGTGGGATTTCTTTTCAGAAGAATGCTATAGGAATATATGTCACACAAGAATATCAACATATCGAAACACAATCCATAATGGGCAAAGGTCTACAAAAAGCGGACAACCAAGAGCAGCCGGCGGCTAGAAAACACAAAATAACTGTTAAGAAGCGTGCAGCAATCTGCGCTCCTGGAAAAAAAGAATATTGCCTTTTTTCTATAATGTTCTTCCTGGAAAATTATGTGTTCTTTTTCATTATTGCTCCTGGATTTTCTTAATGCAACAGAGTTCTGCTGGAAAATTTGATGTGTTTCTCCTAGATTTTCTCTTCTGTTTGCAAAGCAAAAATCTCCTAGATTTTCTTGTCTGTTCGCAAAGCAAAAAGTTCCTGGATTTTCTCCAAAAGTTTCCGCTCCTGGAAAAGTAGTACAAGACATTTAAGAAAAGTCCACCTGCGGCTGCTCTTGGACAACGCCCTTAAAAATCAACATAGAATATCAACATACCGAAATGTCGTGCAACTTTAAGTATTTTTCGCCTCTATCTTCTTTGTCGCTTCTTTAAAACTTTAAATATTACGAAAAAGCCATTTACTTCTCTCTTTAAGGAAATGCTTCTTTTCTTCTCAGGAACCAATCAATGAAGAAGAATATTCTTCCATCGATGCCATCCTTTAAAGGGTTAGTTATTGCATCTTTGTTTATTTTACAACATTATATTGTTTAGTTATTTTTTAGACCTACTGTTCTATTGGAATTGAAATTTATCAAGTATAGCTGGGAAGAAACTTTTGCGGAGTTTAATTTGGCGATTCAGTGTTTCAAAATAAAATTTTTTGTGGAATTTAATTTTGCAAGTTATTGGATTATGCGGCAATTTATAGTCTACTGTAATTTTGCCTTTTTTGGGTAAAACCTTTTCAAATTCCACCCAAAATTCGAGAATTGAAAATTACTTCTGCAAAAACTTCTTCCCTTAAGGTATTTTAAACACGTTTTTTATGTATTCTTCACTAACTTCTTCTGATGGAATTAAAGAGAGAATCATGTCTAAGCTTTAATGGAATTTGATTAACCTATTCATTGTACTTTATTGATTTTTTAAAGACATGTTAACATGGCTGAATCAGCAATTTTTAACAATTTAAATGAGTTAATATCTCCTGATCTAGAGGTGTGAATATATTTGGATGCAATGCGTTTTTTTATCTCATTGAGATCGTTGAGATGGAATATGAATGTAACAAATCGTTATCTGACAAAATTGAAGCTATGTAGCTTTGTAGTTTGATAAATTAAACTCAATCAATTAGCAATATCTATAGTAGATGAAATTTTCGACTTTAAGCCGTCTTCTTTAATATTTTCAACATCTTTAACACTAAATCAAGATGTGACGTCAACTTCTTTCTGCCTATATTTAAGTTGCTATGCTGGGCCTTCACGACCTCTGGGCTTCTTGTTTTAAATTAAAATAAGTTTGCTTGATACCTCTGTAAAGGATTTATTTTATTGTTCCATTTTCCTTCTTATTGTAGGATTTCGAAGTCGTTACAAAACTTACAGCTTCCTGAAATGCCTTTTATTGACGCTGTAGAAGCTGATGAAATTGTAAGCAACCCGTGGCGCTAACTCAGATACACATCCCCATCCAATACCCCCGTAAATCTGCCCCAGATATATCCTAGGATATCCTAGGATATTGAAAATTTCAAACCCCTCTGGATATCCTAGGACATTGAAAATTTTAAACCCCCTCTGGATATCCGATATCCTCAACAGCGGGGGTACGGATCATTTCTGGAAAACCCAATTAAAACTATGCAGAATCCAAGCTAAAAAAAGAGTCAAGCCGATAGAATTTTGATCTCCACTGAGACATGAAAATAATATTTTTTGAATTTGCTAAAAAAACTTGTTAAAGCCTCTTTAGAAGTTCACCAAAACTTTCGGAACGGCTATTAGAAATTACTTTCACAGTCTTTTGATTATAAATATAATATAATCTTTGATATTTTCGTTTTCAGGATGCAAATATTGAAGAGACGTAAGATTTCTCTGATTTATTACATAAGTAGTCAAAGATGATGACAAGATTCAAATTAGCTTCTATTTTAAAAATTTGAAACAAATTTTTTTTTGAGTCAATCTTTTTCAAATTTTTTTACCCATGCCATCGTTAGGTATAGCATTATGTCAGTTATTGTAAAGTTTTTGTCTCGCGTGAATAAACTCAGAATCGTTTTTTTCACATCCAAGGCTTGGCCTGATTTGGTGATCTTTTGTCTTCCTTTATTTTAGCAATCAAGATCGAAAAGATTCCATTGCTGAACCTATGTATCGGTTGATTGGTGAAATCTTTGAACTGAAAGGAGGTAAGATGCTGTGCCATTATTGTTTCCGTTTTGAATGGACCATATTACCTAGAATAAGAACTAAATGAAATACACAATAGTTGTATGTCTCTGCTGTTTTTAACCGTCATCGATGAGATAGGAACTCCCTGAGAAAGAGAAATATGTAGTAATATTCCGTAAGGGAAGAAATTTCTTCCGCAAAATTGATGGTTCAATTTTTTCCGTCGCAAAACGCGTGATTGAAAGAGTTGATTTTTATTTAATTCGCAAAGATTTCCTGCGCGAAACACTCGATTCGTGTAAATTTCTTCTGTTTTAAATGTTGATATTAACTTTACACTTGGGATGGTCTTTTTTTTTTTGTGATAGTATTCAAGATTCTACGCAAAACATTGATCACTTTTGTGCAAATCACTTTTGGAGGTACAATTAACAGGTAAATTTATTTTCTGCCCGTCGGTCTTTTGCTCTACAAGCCTTTCTTAAACCCACATAATTTGATCAGTAACTTGCCGTGTGTTGGTTTAAAAATTATAAATTTTCTTTTGTTACCATTAGAAATTTATTTAAAATAGAAGCTGTCCACGTAAAAATGTCCTATATCTGACATTACATTCTAGACACTTGCGTGAGTTTGTGAGTTGGCTGACATCAGAACCGATGCTGATATATTACATCGATAACTTCAAGCTCTCGATGTGGCCCAAAGGAAAATTAGCACCCTACCCACCTCCAAGGACAGATCTGGTAAATATCTTTTATTGAAAACTAATGTTGCAAGCTTTCAGACTACGCGCTACCCTATAACTGCACTCGAAGATCACAATTCAGTTTAGTTCAACCCCATGGAAAGGGGGGGGGGGCACTTACCTTGACGACTGACGACCGCCGGAGTTGTAAAAGTGGACCCTGTCAGAAGTTTTGGCAAATTTGCCTGATTTTTGGACCCTGTCAAAGACTACCTTAAGAGAAGAAATTTTGGTGGAAAGAAATTTTGGCGAATTTGGCGAATTGGGAAAAAAATTGCCCAAATTAATTAAATTAATTCTCGCCAAATTTAATTTTTTTTCTATTCGCCAATTTAAGAAAATTCTATTTTTCTCTTTAAAAACAAAATGAGCTAAGAAGGTTTTACATTTTTCGATGGGACGCTTTGAAAGAAACGCTTTTGATCTTTTGATAGATGATGAATATGATAATGAATGAAATATTTTTGAGAGGAAAAAGAACCAAAAAATATCTTTACATTGAAAATACTTGCCACTGTTCATTTCACATTCGTGAAAAAAACTTTTATCTTCGTGTCTAATCGCCAAAATTAATTCTCGCCAAATTTAAATATTTTCTTCGTTTTTCAAAATTAATTCTCGCCAAATTAAATTTTTTTCTCAAGTCGCCGAAATAAATTCCGCCAATATATGCCAAAATTGGCGAAATGGCCCGATCGCCAAAATATCTTCTCGCTAAATCTGGATCATATCATTGCTACTTAAGTAATCAACTGACTCACTTCTTTTCTCATTTTCGTCGCAGGAAAAACTACGAACGAGAGAACAAGCAAAAGAAAAAGTGATGAAAAATATTCCAGGTAAATTAAAAAAAATTTATTCTCTTTTTAAAGTAAACTTATCATGTGATAAATTATTGTGATAAATTATCTTGTTCTTTCTACACAAATTTATATCTCAGCCAAACAAAAATAAAATATATTATTGAAGCAATATGTTATCCTTTCTCCTTGGTCTCGATTTCCATTCTCTGAAAAACGTTCGAAATGTCCCAAATCAATCAAACAATACCTTCATTCGCGCAAGTCTCTCAATTTTCGCGAATGTTAAGCCTAAAAATTGTCTTGTTACAGATGTTTTACAAAACTTGGTTGGAAAGAAGAACAGTCGTTTGGGCTTTATGAAGGTATAAATATATTTCGATTTTTCACAGATTACTTTGAAGTTAAATAATGAATATTCTCGTACTCCTCTAAGCAAAACGCCCTGTCCAATAATTTTAGATATCCGCTATTTATTATCATCAAAGCTTGACTGAATAATATTCGACAACCGATTTTTCTTGTCGAATATTTGTTTAACATACAAATACTTTTATGCAGCTTGTGACGATCCGGGTCACTGTCCGGTAATCATAAAAATGGTAGTGAGTTTGAACCCTCATACATAAAATATTATGAAAAAAGATTCTGATTTATCTTCTTTATTTGCTCTTGTTTTAGATATTTGATGGTATTCAAGACATAAGAACAAACAAACATTTCTTTTATGTAAGTAGCTATTGATTTTTGTCAAATATATACCAACCATATTGGCAATGTTTCATCTTTTTACTGTTTGATATTTGAAATCTTTCGACAAGGAATTACTTATAGACACATGCCTTGATTGGAGCAAATCTTTTTACAAATATAGTACTCGTTGATCGATCTCGTCTGCACAAGTCTGTTTAAAGGGATTTTTTGTTCACTGGAAAGATTCTCTGTCTAATGAAACACAAGTTTTTGAATTTTGACAATTTTAGTAACTGTGACAGACTGTGAACTTACTTAACTAGTCGGCAACAACCACACACAGCTATAAGATTTTGACAAAAACAATGTATAATCACAAAAATATCCTTCGATATTCATAATAATCCAAGTAATTAACGGAAATAACCAGTCAGGTGTTTGCCTCTAGATTTGAATTTATTACAACGAACGAAACTAGTGGCAAACATCCGGCTTTTTGGGATGTTTCCGTAGAAAAGATTACGTAATGAATCTCATGAATAGCTAATTATACTACCCTGCATCCGTGACCGAGTGGTTAAGGCGTTAGGACCGATGGGTTCTGAGATCCCCCACGAGGTCTTCGGTGATTATTATTAATTTATTTTCAGTTGGTAAAAAACGATAGGACCTACTGTTCTAAATAGTTACAAAATTAACCGTTACTAATAAAATCCAACTTGATGAAAATCGCTAATCACTTCTAATTCCATAGGCTCATATGTAGGTGTTTCGCAAGGAAGACAGGATTCCTCATTGATAACAGTTCACTAGAATTGAAGAGGCTTTCCTGTGTAAATATGTCTGAATGATAAATAATACTAGCCTCTTTTTTGTTTCCAATGAACAGGTTTTCTTGGAGCTTCTTATTATCACAATTTGTCCTGAAGTCCGCTCACCCGAAGTCGTCAAAAGTTTACACGAAAAAATCGGACGCAAGGAACCTGAAGAAGAAGAAAATAAACTATTCAGTCCAACTATAATGGATGCAGACGAGGCCATGGAAATGTCTCATCTGGCGTTCACGCCCAACCACCCTTCATCCGGCGGGAAATCGGATCACACAAATGACGGTCCAATGCAATTCCGGTACGCCTCACATGGTGTTTTTGATTTATGAAGATGATAAAAGCATACACATTTGGATAGAAATTTATATTCTTTTATCAGATCTTTTTCAAATCGGTAGTGATTTGGGTTCGCTTCTAGGTATCATCCTTACATGTTCTGGAAACCGAACTATAATAAATTAGACAGGGTCAGTATTGAATTAAATCTGTTCATTTCGCTCAAATATTGCGTTCGATGAGAAGTTTCTGACTGTATCAGATCTCCTTCTTGAACGTGTAAAAATATGAAAAATCGGATTTATGTCTTCTCTCTTAGCCAATCAGATTGCTTATATTTTTTCAAGTTGACAATACACCTTTTCGACCGTAGTCGCGCGGTCAGGCGCGTGCCATTTAATTACTTAAATACCCCCCCCCCCCCAAACTCGATCCAATCCTTTTTTGACAACTTTT
>JAUJPO010059981.1:0-13399 GCA_032270745.1 Tiaropsis multicirrata | reverse complement strand
AACATTTGTACCAAGTTTCATGCTTTTATCACCATTTGAAGTATTGTTACATTTTTATGTGCTAAGCCACTCCACTAATGGGTTAGAGCGCTATTTAATTTCTTCACTGTAATTGTTTTTAGTCATACAAATTACATAAATGAATGCTCTCATATTTTCCCAACTTTCCTATCCAGATATGTATCAATTGGAAATGTTACGAAAATTACGTGAAGTCAATGTTGATCATTTTCATGTTGGATGGTATCAATCAACGTTCTTGGGATCTTTTCTAAATAAAAATTTCATTGAATCGCAATTCGATTATCAACAGATGGCAGAAGAATCTGTTGTCATTGTATATGGTATGTGCTAAAAATATGATTCTGAATTATTTTATAGAATTGATGACAAAGCACCCGAAAATTCCTCAACGAGAGAGAAAGAGAGGATTTGAAATATTTTCAGTGATGTCCACTCTTTGCTGGACGGTGAATGACGTAGATCTACACTCTGAAAAGGCTATTTTATGGATACACAGTTAATAGTTTTTTGGCATAAAATCTAAACACATTGGTTTTAAAGGTCTTAAAATTATAACTACAAACAACATATGGTCAAGTAACTAGAAGTTTTTCAACAATACCAAAATTTGCATCTTAATCTTTCAAGAATTATTTTGGCTTTTCATGGATAATGCTGGATAATGGCTAAATGGGGTTGAAATAAGTTAAATGTACACATAATAATTTTAATTGTTTTTTTCTTACTTCAGATCCATTACAAACAAACCAAGGGAACCTTTCATTCAAAGCATATCGTTTAACTAAAAAGTTAATGGAACTTTACGGCAGTGGCGATAAAAGCTTCACTCCTGAAGGGTAAGAAAGCTATTTCAGTTTAATCATAATTCATATCCATTTCTTTGGAGCTTGCTTGTTTGCTTTGGCATCAAACAATTTTAAATTCGATTGATGGCCCCATTCCTTCAAATTTTTACAATGAATGTCGGTAGTTAACAGTGATGAAAAAACCCTAACTGTTGCTGCTGATTTTTTTCTATAGGCTTTCAAGTAAAGGTTTAGATTTCCACAATATTCTTGAAGAAATTCCAGTCACCATTAGAACTTCCAACTTAGCGAATGTGTTAATAACAGAGATGATCGGAGAAAACCCATACAACGGCAAAGGCGATTTCATGAGTTTGTCAACTGGGTAAGAACTTTTTAACTATTGATATTTCAGCCAGAATATAAATCCAATGAAAACATATTTTATCCTATTATGTTTTCTGTGAGTATCATACTGTCCTTGAAGGTCTTGTCCCCCGATATCTAAAACCCCCATACCTTAAAATACCTTTTCTATCCCCCCTTCTCATTTTTCTCCACCCTGGCTTCAAAAAATCCTTTTAAATTCACAGGTGTAAAAAAGGATGCTTTGGATTCGAGTTTTAAATCTTTCTTATTGCTGGTTGAAAGGAATGAAATAAACCTAAATTGTGCTTTTTTGAATTGAAATTTGATAGGTAGAATCAAAATTTTCTATTCCCCTCGTTTATTCCCCACCCTGGCTTCAAAAGAATTTCTTCCTCCCATCATACGTCCCTTTGGCTTCAAAAACTATCCCACCTGATTCAATTGTTTTCAGGAATATTTTCGTATACTTGTGTAATAACATAAAGCTTCCAGTAAAATCAAATTTACCTCTTCAGTGAGTTACAAAAGTGAGGTTTAGGTCCTACACCTTCCTCGAGATCGTTTTGTTATCTATATATATTATTTATATCGTTTGCATTAGACTGGAATGCCAACATGAGTTTATTGGAATTTCCTAAACATATTACTTTTGGACCAAAAATCGGTCTTTTTTGAAAACATAAATAAATGAGATATAGATATTTCATCAAATGCCACTTATGTTCATCAAAATATCACTTGTTTCTTTGTTAGATCCTACCTTCAAAAAAACGTACACGCTTTAATCGAAGGAGCTGATGAATTATGTCAAGATGCACAAAAACTTCATAATTATCAACGAAACGTTGCTAGGCAACAACAACAAATCGATAACTACAGACAAAAACGAGTAAGTGAATGATGGTCCATGTCCATGTTCTTCACAGCAGGCTCGTAGGGAACATTTTGATAATATTGACAAATTGAAATTGAAAGTGAAATTCTAAACCACGCATGGTTTAGCCCGATCAAAAAAACTAAATTTGGGATGTATACATAAATGCATTTTTTCCAAATACGAATCAATTAAAACAGGATTTCTCAAAGTCACTTACTTTGGAAAGATTATTGAGGATGTTTACCTGCGCAGTTAAATGCATAGGTTGCGAACTTTCTCCAGTCTTTCTTCATACCTTAAGTGGAGTAAATTTTGGCGCAATTGGCGCAAAATGACGAAAATTGCCAAATTAAATCCGCGCCAAATTAAATCTTTTTTCTGGCTGCGCCAAATTAAATCCGCGCCAAGTTATTTTTCTTATTACGAAATTATTTCAAATTAAGCCATTCGCGAAAGTTTATCCCCAAGAAAATTTGTACGCCTAAAGTAGATGTTTCAAGCTTTATAAAATCTTACCGTCTATTATTATAGGGCGATAATTGATTCTGATTAAACTAAAAATTCTTGCTGCGCCAAATTAAATTCGCGCCAAATTTAAAAAATTATAAAGGTATAAAGAAAGTTTCAGCCTTACGTTTTTTCCCCCACCAAACCGCCTGATTTTATCTACCACGACCGCGCTATCTCTATTATCATTCTTATCTCTCCTCACTTCTTTTTCAAGCAACACGAAAACGAAGCACGAAAAGCACGTGGTGAGCCACCATTACCTGAAGAAGACGTTAACAAGATATTCCGCCCTGTTCTCCCACCAAACCGCTTCGATCATTTACTGAGCACTGGTCAAATTTCTACATACTGCGACCACTTGACGGAGTATGCATCACAATCATTCGGAAAATTATTTATAGCTGAAAGTGTACAAAAACAATCAACTGAAGGATAATAGATTATTATAATGTTAAGGTCAATCGTTTCGTTGTTACTTCTTTGTCATATACCATCCTTTATCACACGTTTATAATTATGTACAAGATTATTATTCTGCAGTCCTTCACGAGTCCTTTCTTTGCTACCTAATAATCATAAAATATTGATAACGATTTTATGCCCGTTTTCGAAAGAAAATTTAATCGTATTTGAATTATGCAGCGTATAAATGTCATTGATACTTTTTTCTACTGAGTGCTGTCCTGAGTGATTTTTCTAGTTTTTGGCAGAATTAAAACTGACAACGCTTGGAACAAACGAAAACGATATTTTACATTCAAACATAAAAATTCTAAGATACAATGACGTGTGTATTAAAATAAGTGCGAAAATTTCATTATCCGTATACTAAAATTGGAACCCCGGGGTATAATGCAAATACATACAGCTAATAAATATTCGATAGAAAATTGACCCCTTTTAATATCTCTTATTGGTGCCTTATTACACAAAAATAACTAGACAAGCTTTGGTTGCTTTGGTTACACTGCGTGACCTATATTTTTCTACAGTTTATAGCATATAAGCATATGATATTTTGAGGGTAGGCTTTGTCGACATGCTTATCTATCGTTCTGAAAAAATGAATCTATTGTTTAAAGGATTCAATCTGGGTCCCGATAAGCATTATGCTTATAAAAAAGAAGTGAAGATGCGGTCGCGTTCATGAACAGTTATTTCCGTGTAATAAGGTACAATTATACTCTACACAACTTTGAATAAAAATAATACTCTCAAGTTTGACCTATCTATCGTAGACTTCTTTGCCTTTTATTATAAAACAGAAAATATTTTTCATTTTTTTGTAATATTTCGCATGAATGAAATAACTTAAAACGACATCATACATACATACATCCTTTAATATTTGCACGAATATGACCATGTAACTAATGACCTTGGTATGGAGCATAAAGTCAGCATTGCCGTCGGAGTTACCTATCACTAGGACGTAAAAAGTAACATTGACTGGAACTCGAGTGACTCCCTGCAATAACACACTTAAACTAGACCGCTATTTTCAATATATGAAGTCCACTAAGTGAACATCTTCTAAATCTTAAAATTAGGAGGAAAAAATAAAAAAAATTAAACATGTACGCAAAGAGGTAAAAGAATTCTTTTACAAACGCGGAAAGGTTTGCTCATCTCATTTCCAATTCAATTGGTTTTCCAACAACCAAGTTAAGAGGATACAAAAGACATACGTCACTGCAACTGGTATGGCCATCCAAACCTGAAATATCAATTCATAAACCTTAAAAGGAAATGGTCTTGAACTGAGAGTTTAGCCAAGAGATTGCGGTCCAGTAAAACTGCCTTTTCAGAACGCTAAATGGCGTCCTTCCGACTCTAAGAGTTAAAGACATATAAACAAAAACTCTTTTTTCACTCATGTGCAATCAATTCCAATTTTCAAAGTTCAAAAGTAGATTCATAGCAAAATACTTGATATTAATTCTTTTGACGCATACCAAAATATCGATTGCTCTTTATTGCCCACCTACATTAGGCGTACAAACCTTCGCCAGCAGAAACTTTTGCGAGATAGAAAAATCGCGAAATTGAGGAAAAAATATTTTTCACGAGTATAAACTTTCGCGAATTGCCCTTTTCAGAATTTTCAATTTTCGCGGAAAGTTTCTGCTCGCGAAAATTTGTACGCCTAAAGTATACATATACAGTTTAAAGGTTTGACAAATTTAGCTGAACACCTTAGGAAAATCTCTCCAAAAAAAACAATACCTTGTATGTACGAGCCAAACTGATAAATCCCACGATCCATTGAACGATAACAATGCACATAACTTCTGCTCCGTAATACCATTTTAAATCTTTGAAATACACAAGCGCCATGAAAACAGCTAAGCACATCGTATTGTTCATGGTGGCAGCACCAAAAAGCTATCATAAATAATAAGGTGATATATGCTTCTCTTTCTGAAGGCGTGGGGATTAGGATTAATGGTAAGATCATTTTTATAGTACGGAAGGAGGTGCGATAAGGAGATCGAAAAACGAAGACAGTATACTTCTTTCGCACCAAATTCTGTCTAAAGTGTCTCTTTTCATTGGCGAAAATACTCTGCTGTTGTTGATAATCATTACCTGGGAAAATGTCATGGTTGCGTTCTCTCTTGTTTTCTTGCTCGCAAAAATCAACGAAGATACAAATTCAGAAGCATTCGAACAAAATGGAGTGATGACAAAAGAAATGTAAAACGCTGTAACAGAGAAATAACATCAAGATTTATATATTGACGGGGAGGAATCTAATTGTTGGGTTGCATTAGATTGGATCTAAATGTTATTGACAAACTTTTTAAAATACTCTGAGGCACAAAAACATCAATCAAGAGTCACCAAATATCGAATTTCTCTCAAGGAACATAAAACTATAAAAAAACTATAAAAGTTAATGCTAAAAATCTGTGCTAATGAAAGTTGATTATACTTACAGCTGATCGGAATATGAGATTTGTTCGATTTATTGGTTATTGCAGCCAAAACATCACACATTGGATCAGAAAAAATGGTCACCTAAATATTCAAAAGAAATAAACAGTTCTGCAACTCTAAAATAGACTAGCTAAGCAGGTTTATTAAGGTCAGAATGCAAATATTTGAGCCAAATACAAAACTGTCGGACGTGCTAACCGTATTGGTACTTTATTATTACTTTATTCGGAGGCCCAATATTGTAGGCTTTCAATATAAACTTACTTTATAATTCCAGGTACAAAATATTATTATCAGACTTTTCACAGGGGAAACTTTGCCTCATTTTTTGGTACAAAAGCTCGTCCCTAAGGTCCAAATTGGAGTTGTAAAAATATGAAAAAACGCTCCCAGTTATTTGCCTAAGTACCGAATTTCAGCTAAATCCAACAACTTTTGGGCCCTCCAGGCTGCCCCAAAGTCTTTTGGACAGACACACAAACATTGTCAGATTGCAGTTGAGAAAATCAAAAGTTCAGTTTCAAAAAGGTTTTTTTAGGAAGAGATTTAACTTACCAATGCTACACCAGCAAGAAGCTTAACAACACATTTTGCACTCATAACTAATTTACTGTCTTCTTTTTCCGGATCGTTTTGCGAAGGACTCTCCTATAACATCGAAGAAAAATCAGAACAAATAGGCTACAAGAAACGTCACAGATAGATATAGGCGCCGGGTTATCAAACTTGATTCCTGTACAGGAGACCAAGGTTCACTTGGCTAGTGAGCAAACCTTCGCCCGGGTCAACCTATTTCATGTAAGGGGAATTGGGTTGCTGACAAGATACTAGCGAGGTCACGTTAAACGAAATAAATCGGAGGAGGACAGCAATTAGCTACCCACGACCGTTGCCCAGCAAAATCTAGGACGCTCGATTGGCTGTTTGACCATGGTTGCGAAAATGGGCTGAAAAAACCTTCTGCAATTGAAACCAAATATATATAGATAAAGATAAATAGACAGGCAGATGGATGGATTGGTACTTGTCTCATATAGTTCTTAATACTTTAAATGTAAGACACTTTTCAGAACATTTAAAAAAATGTTGTTTGGTTCATTAACTTACATCTTCACTGCTAGCAGCAGAAGATCGATCATCAGACAAAAGTGCGCCACTCTCTTCTTGATGCTTTCGAACTCCTTTCTTCACATGCCATGCTTTGAAATATTTTTTTGATAATGCCTCATTTTCCTCCTCTGAAAGAAAGTAGTTCAGGAAGAAAATAAGTGAAAACGCTCCGTGTGTGTAATATATTTCAAAACAGAGTGTTGTATATATTGCTAGTTGATCACAGTATCAACATCAATCATCAGCTTGTCTGGGGAAAGTCTGGGACAATTTTTCAATAATTTGTGTATAAACGATCGAGCACTATTTGCAAAAGATTGCGATTTAAAAACAAAAAAATCAGTTAATCGTAACACAACCAGGATTAATTATTTAGAGAATATTTGAATGAAATGAACCGTTTTTAGTATCAGCTTGTCCATCCTCCACATTATTTGCTGCTCTTGAAACTTTGGGTGATTTGAAAGTTTGCTTGTTCGCCATGACAATGAGTGCATGTAAAACATGACGTTGAGCCCTGAATTGAGAAAAAAAGTAAAATGAATTGAGTTTAATATTAAGAGTATACACCTGATCTTTAATTTCAGTGACCTTGATGAGGACACGGTAATGACACCTGAAAAATTCGATTTTCACAATCACACCTGAAATTCAAGCTTTCCTGCTAGAATTTCGATCGAAAACTATTATGTTACATCCATGTCACACTTTCAGCAACAACTTTTAACATAGTCTATCAAGGCTGTTCACATGTTTTACACCCAGATCTCTGTGACCTGCTGGGATCCGCGTCACTGGCCACCCCAGTTGAAAAATCGCTTCCCCATGAAAATATGAAATATGATAAAATAACAATATTGTAGATTTTGATGACCCCACTAGAAAACATTTGACCTAACCCAGTGAGAATTTCATCCCATAGATATTTTGGTATCTATCGTGGTACAGAGACGGAGGTGTTTATTTATGTAATGACATTGAGGAAAAACTCAACATAAGACGTTATTTACGAAATTATTTTGAACTGCCTCAACATTTTCATTGAAATATCGGAAAAATATAAATCAGGATTGATAAGCAGTGATACCAAGTTTCCTCGAAATGGGATTTTTTCATATTCTTGAGGTTTCCTAGAATTTAGCTTGTAAGGAGGCCCCACCATAGTTGGGGCCAGCGGGCTAGAAACTTATGAAAATTAACAAACAAAGAGAAAGATTTAAAGTCAAGTTTGTGAAGCTGGAATGCCTCATGCCTTTGACAAAATGATAGAAGAACGTAAGTTTTGTAAATTAGCGCCTCTAGATTAAAGCAGCACAAGTTTCTATATTGCAAGCTTAATTATCACACCATGACATCAAATTTCACGATCACGCTGAAAGGTAAATTTCACGCCATCACACCTAGATTTTCTTGATTTCACGATCACGATAGAACTCGATTTCACGACATCACGCCATTTTCTTTAGATTTTCAGTAAAAAACCTCTGATCACGCCAAGGGGAAAACTTAAGGACGCGTGGTCATTTGTCAAGGGTTTCTATTTCTGAAGTTTACCAATATCAAACAGCTCACGAAATTACAATCGAAAACCTAGAGAAATGGGTTTGATCTTCTTCCATTTCCTAAGTAAGATAATAGCCTCTCAAAATTCAAGTAATTTTTGCTTACATTTCTTCTTTATGGAGCCGAGCTCTTCTTTCATTACGTTTACTGTCAAATACCTAGAAAAGTTCAGAACCAAATCATGTTCAGTCCATAAGTCAAAATAATTTATGTTTCTTTCAATAGAGTCAAAATGACCCAAATAAAAGACATTGATGATTACTTTGAGAACGAATAGAAAAAATTTCCTCTTTAGGTAAATTAACGATTTAAAAAAAAGCTTTAACAGCAGAGACTTATGGAGACACCTGATTAGTACAAGAGCTTCTATGGAAATTGAGTTTAAATTTTGATTACCGAGTAAATAGTGTATCCAGCAAGCCCACATAAGCAAAGAACAAAAGTCGCAAGTGCAGCATCTCGAACATATTTTGGTTGTTCACCGGTGTTTGTAGCACCAAATTTCCAATCTGCTGCTTGAACAACACTGAAGAATAGTAACTCGTTTTAATAAAGAGCTTTTGTTTGAAATTTCTGGCCAAATATCTCAAAAGCAATTGACAATAAGAGAGGATGGCGACACAAGTTTCTTTTACAGTTGATTGATATTATCAAATTTGTTCTACAATTTCTTTCTGGGACAGCCCATTTCAGCTTTTATATTAAACTAAGGTGAAAATATATATTTGATATTGTGATATGGCTAATATAGGGCTAATATATTTAGTATGGTAAAGGAAACAAAACATACAAATAAAAGAGTGACGTCAGCAACATAATCACAATCCCCGATCGAACTTCCGGGAGAGGTGTCATCCCCTAAAGTGGAAATTTACAGGATTTTTTAGAATATTAAGAGAATTTGGGAAATTTATTAAAACTAAAATCTATTTTTTGAAGGAGTATAAATAGGGTCTTATTGATAGAACATTATCATCACAAGAAGTTGTTAAAAAGGTACAGACTTTTTGGAACATAAGTTTAAAGCCCTTTATAATGATGAAATTCTAATTTGAAAATAGAAAAGAAGAAAAGTACTTCTTTCTTAAAATAACAATTTCATTATTTCTATTTCAAAAGGCTTTAGATGAAAGCCTACTGTTTTGCACCTGTTATCAATTTCTTTTATATCTTGAAAGCTTTCTCATAGAGCTTCAAAGTTAAAAACTCAATAGAATAACAATTACATCACAAAGGTTTGCGAATGGGTTTTCATTACAAAGTTTATCTCTTGTGAAAAATAAATGAAAAAAATACAAACCATTTTTGTGAGGCTAAAACCTTTGCCCTTCCCATCAATTGATTCACCATGCTTGTTCAAAGAACATCTTGAAACAATCAAACTTGAAGACCAAGCAATGGTCAATAACATCACAGTGCTTCCTGCCAAGGTTCTGAAATATTCAGAAACAAAATATAGATAATTTAAAAGATCAAAATTTAAAAGAAAGAAAACTTTTTTTTTTTGCTAAAAGGAATAGCTTTTAAGAATTTTATAACTCAATAAAAATAATTAAAAGCCTACCCCATGCCAATAGACAATTTATCTTGTGCTTTTTCACCCATTCCTGATGCAAAAATAATAGCACAATCTGGAACTGCTCCAAGAATTGGTAAAACAACACCACCTAAATTAAAAAAACAATTCTTTTGTTGACTTTTCAGATAAATTTGATGATGATTTTCCTTTTTCAAAAAAATTTTCTTGCAGCTTTGTGAGTTTTCTTTCCTTCCAAAATAAAGATTTCACTTGAAAAATAAAGAGTTAAAGTTTCTAACCTATGATGCTGGGTGAAAATCCAAGATCAAGAAGCATTTCAGCGCCATCTAAAAGAAAGATCATATTTTAAAGAAAATGTTTGTAATTTTTTTTTTTTTTCAAAACATATCTTAAAAGTCAATAATACCTGGAACATTTCCCAATAAAACTACACCAAAAACATATGCCTTTTAAACATCAAGATCTTTTATGAATTTTTGACACTTTCCAGACAAAAAGTAAGTAGTGTGGGAAATTATCAATTCCAAAAATAACAGGTAATTTTGTGAGGGTATTAAAACTGTGAATTTAAAATAACAATAGAAATGCTCTTAAGATTTTCTTCTACCGATTCATTTACACTTAGAATTAAAACAAAAGAGTTACAATTTCTTAAGTTAAAATCTTAAACTTCAAAGAGGAGGACGAATTTGTGGAAAACACTATTTTTAGACCACTTAATTAGATTTTTTAAAACATCAGACTATTTTTGAAACTAATGATCAAATTTTGCAAATATGATTACTTAAAATTACCGTTAAAATGCTTACCAGAAATAAGTTTTGCTGCTCCTCCAAGAATAGCTCCATAAAATAACATAAGAATAACATTTCCAGTGATCTGTAAAGGAAAGAAATCTGTTTGCTAAGCAGGTAAAATTAAAAAAATTTTAAAACATAATAATAATAGTGAATTTAACGTCCCATAACTCAATCTACTGAAACTCAATTTCATAATATGATGTCTATTTAAAGGTCTCAACTACCTCTAATATTTGAACCTCTTCTTAAAACTTTGTGGGGGGGGGGGGCAAATACCCATTTGCTGACGATACAAGATTTTTAAAAGGTAAAAAGGACAATCCAGACTCCAGACATAACCCTAATTCAAGATGATCTTGAAACGGTTTGTAAGTGGAAAACAACAAACAATGTGAGTCTCAAAGTGACAAAATTTGAATATTTCTCATACTGTAGATGGCCCTATCTCTGCCAGACCCTCCCTTACTCCGTCACCTCTATTTTAAAATGATCCTTTCCTTTGTTGACAAGATTTTTTATTGTAAAAAATTAGGGAAGGGGTTACGGTAAGCAAGATCAAGTAGTACCTGGTATTTTGTGGTGGAACAAAACAAGGACAGAAAACAAAAAGTACTTGTAAGAGGAACTGAATCTCCAGAAGGGGATGTAACTTCAGGAGTATCGCAAGGGTCAGTTTTGGGGCCATTATTGTTCCTAGTGTACATTAACAACATTTGTGCAGCAACATCATCCTCCGAAATTAGCCTATTTGCTGACGATGCCTTACTATACAAAAACATCAAATCATGGCAAGACAGACGAGACCTACAAACAGACCTGGATAAGCTCATTGAATGGGAACAGGATTGGTCAATGCAGTTTAATGCAGACAAATGCAAAGTCATACGCATAACAAACAAAAGAAAAATCACTGAAGGTACCTACTCAATACATGGTTACAACCTTGAACTAGTAAAAACGGCAAAATATCTAGGAGTGATTCTAGACAGTAAGCTAACCTTCAAGCACAGAATTGCAACCACTTTCTCCAACGCAACCTTCATTTTATCCATTCACAATCAACGAATGGAACAAGAATTCCGAAATCTGTAGATATTTTTAAGCAATTTATTGGCTCACCTGAAATGATTATTATAAATTTTTCCTAACTATGGGTAGAAACTATTGGTACATTTAAACATCCTCTATGTATCTATTCAGCCTTATCAAGTCTATGCTATATTTTAGCCTTTAAGTCCTAATTCTAACTTCACACCTTTATGCCCAAGCTCGATCCTAATTCTACACTAATTCCTAGCCTGAAATCTAAACCTTAAACCATTCTGTTAAGTGCTTATAACTTATTTTATATTTTATATTTATTGAATAAAATTTTTTATCATACAGTTTACTTATATCATAACTTTTTTACTTACAAACATTTTTGACAGCATACTGGGTGTCCAAAAAAAACTTGTTTTGGCCTGTCATAGTTGATCAAAACTCGATTTCAATATTAATTTTTTCTAAATGTGGTAGAGGAGGGTCTAACTTAAATCTTGGGCTATCATTTTTTAAATTTGGTTCAGTAGTTTTTTTGAGTTGTAGCTTTTCAAAGTTGAAAGTCACTTTTCAAAAAGAGCGAAAATACATCAAAAAAGCGGCGGTATCAAAATAGGCATTTTTTTATGTTTCTGCAGATTTTTTTTCTCGAAAAATTGCCAAAAATTGCAGTTTTTTTCTGCTTTTCCAGGGTTTGAATTAACTTTTTAAAAGTGATTTGTGAAAAAATCTTCAAATATTTGGGTATAATTTGAGTAAAATACGACTTGTATTTTGTACCACTGAGACCTTTTTTCACACCAATTATCATGAATCAATAATAATTTTATACTTTTATTTTATCTAATTTGAAACTAACATACTTTAAAGCAAAACAAATAGGTAGACTTGTAAAGAATTGTGTCTTGTTCTACAGTTTTGACTTTTATTATTTCTCTTTTTATGCTTAAAAATAAAAGAAATTTACTAGATTATTATTAGATGAGTGAAGTAAAAGTTTGTTTGCTTAGAAAGTTTTCTGAAATTTTACTTTCTCAGCTGTTTATAATCGATACAGAAAAAAGAAATATAAAAAAGCTGTTAGAGGAAGAGAAGACTTTTTTTGATTTGTGATTTGTGATTTTTTAATCTGACCCAATATTTGACTCGTGAAAATTCTAAACTCACTCATGAATCACGAATCACGAGTCATTAATTCAAACCCTGTTTTTCTATTACTGATTTCTATTTTACTAAAACTATTTTTCAAACCATTTTAACCCTTGATAAAGTTGTAATTGCGTAAATTTGATCTCCCTTTTTTGACGTATTTTTACACTTTTTGAACTATGATTTTTTTCTTAAAAAGCTTATAACTTGGTGAATACTGAACCAAATTAAAAAAAATATACCTCAAAATTTAAGTTAGACTTTCCACTTTCTAATGAAATAAAAACATTATATAATCAAAAAACATTTTTTTCGGCTCAAGGAAGCCGCCAAACGTCCAAAGTTTTTTTTGGACAGTATTCTACTACCTCCCTGACGGTGCTTGTATATCTGATGAGTAGAGATTTTTATGTGAAAATTGTTGTACTTTTATGCACCGAATGAGAACAGGCTATCCTAATAGAATAATTCTATTATGAAACTAGATGAACTTAATCAAACGATAAAAGTTTGATTAATTTGGTTAATACATCTTTCCCGTAATTTTGATTTTTTCCACAGTCTTTGCACTCCATTTTTCAAAAAGGAGGTAAACAAACCCAATTTTGCTTGCATTTCCTTAGGGAAGAGTGGTTTTTGGCCTTTTTCTCAACTTCTATGGCATAGAATTTTTGCCAACTTCAGTATATAT
>JAUJPO010059970.1:0-13401 GCA_032270745.1 Tiaropsis multicirrata | reverse complement strand
CTTCGTCAGAACCTCGAAAACCCTACCCTTAAGCGCCGCACGTCCGGTAGGTCACTTACCTTGAGTGCCCCCCCCCCGGCATGGTGTATCCAGTGGCTTGAAGCGTCAAAGACACACTAAGCTAGTGAAAGAAATACTTAGAGCCCATAGGACGCGTACATGCGTCCTGAAAAGGTAGTTTTATAGCTCAAAACGACTTCATTTTAGCTTTAACGGTCATTTTAAGTTTGAATATTATGTAATAAAATTGTGGGAAGTTTTCACTTTTTTTCAAAAACAGTGCGGAGTCTAAGGGTTAAACAGCTCTAGGGTTAAAATGAATATCACTAATTTGTTCCTGTGTTTAATAGTTGATGGTAAAATGAATGGATTATGCAAAGATAACACCAATACTACTTGCAATGTAAGTTTTTTTTCATTACCCCATTTAACCTGCTATACCCAAAGCTCAGAGGTGGGCTGTAACCAATGATGAGTGCACTAGTTGTCATATTACCTCTCAATGGCGGATACAGAAGGTTCTCAAAGATTTTGACGGAGAGTGTTGCTTTTGCTCATATTCCTTTTTTAGAAATCAACACTCTCCGTCAAAAAATTTAAGTGCCTTCTGTATTTGTATCTGTATCTGTCACAATACCACAAACCTGTTAAACCTCAGGCTCAAATAAGGTAGGCTATAACAATATGGAGGGGAGTGCACTAAATACCATATTATTCTCCTTGAATAAGAAAGCCTCATTCTACTTACCGGGTAAAAAGGTCCAAATTAGTATATTTTGATATCGCCTGTCAGACAGCCATACTTACTACATTTGAAGCTCAAATTAGCGAACACCATCGGGAATTCGACTTGGTGTCCGCTAATTGCAGCTGTCCGCCTTTTGGAACGTTTGGTAATATAAGCTCTAAATTCGGGTAAAAAACATGTCCGCTAATCAGAGCTGTCCGCCTTTTGGGGTGTCCGCTAATTGGAGCTTCGACTGTACATACATAGTGTGCCCTCTAGTAGCGACGGTAGCCAAGTGTTTCACCTTCCGTTCGCAAGGTTGCGGGTTCTACCTCCAGCCGGGTCAGACCGAATACTTCAAACTGGTACTCGCGGCTGTCCTACTTTGACACTCAGCATTAAGGCATTAGAGCGAGAGTAAGTAGAGAAATCCAGTGAAAGGAGTGGCTCCCTCCCCTACCTTCGGGTAGATAGCTATTGAAAAGGAAGCCTTTGGGTCGCCCTGGACTCTACGGTTACGAGTTTACTACGGTGACCTCTCCCCTACTTTGATATTTTTATCATTCTTATATTTTCGTCATCTTCACGATCAGCAGTAATTTGAGTGAAAAACAATATATTTTGGTATCTCCCATAGATGATTTCGTTTGTTTCCGTTTTTACTCATTTTAGGCACGTTCTGCCAAAGTTTTGGCAGGCATAAAACATAGGGTAAAAGATTGTAATTTGTGAAACTTTTTCAAGCCAAAAAATTTCAATTTAAACTTATTCATCTTTATGTATTTTTTGTATCTAATAAGAAAAAACATACCAAAGAGCTTCAGCCACCCAAGTTTTTTGCCTGCCATAAATCATGCAACTATGAGTTTTTCAAAACAAAACGCTTCATAGGCGAAATCATCTATAGGAAGTGCGTTAATTTCAGTGGTAGTATATCAAAGTCACAAAATATTTTCAATCAGATCAGTGAGGCAGAATTATGCTAAAACTTTTAAAGATTAACTTTGCAGTAGCCACGGATCATCGTTTCAACGTCCGAACGTTGTTTTGACGATGATGGTATATTGTTAGGTTGCTTTATCTATGGTAACAATACATAGTTCAATTTAGATTGAGACGATTAGTTCATCTGAGACGTAAAAATTGTAAAACGAGCATTATGTTGGAGTGCACTTTCCATTCAAGTTTCAATAGAAAACATCTCTTCCGCAGAGCTCATTTTACAAACTACTCGTTTGAGACGACTTTTTCGTCTCAGTGTAAAAACACCTATTGTAATGACAAACTTTTTGTGTAGTTTTTCCAGAAAACCCCTCCGTATCCCTAATGTTGAAGAAGTTCCTTTTCAAAAATTACACCCGAAATTCTTGGACCCTCTGGATTTTCAACATTGAAATTTTTCACACACCCCTTGATTTGCATGTTGAGGATACGATTTTTAGTAGCCATCTACACATTCTGATTTTTATGGACCCCCTATATCGATCTTTATATAACAAAAAATGGACTATTTCTTGAAATAACTTTGCACTTGTATGGTTTCTAGAGTACAAAATCACTGGAAAAGAACTCACGAGACGAGAATTTCCGACATAAAGAGAACGATGAATCACAAGCTCTTCCATTTTTATTTGGAATCATTTTATTTCTGGTTGTCGTCATCTTTGTATCAGTTTACCTCGGATGTAAAAAAAGGTAATTATCTAATGGGCTTTTCCAAAAAGAAATCCGTACCTCAACATTCTAGGATATCCAGGGGAGAAAAATTTTGAAGATCAAAGATATCTAGGGGAGAAGAACTTGAAGAATTTTCAGCACGTAAGAAAAATCGACATTTTCAACAGGGGTTACAGATTTCTTCTGGAAAAGCGCAATGCTTGTTTAAGTATTTATCAGACTGCCACGAGATCTTATGATAGTCCAAGACAAAACCTCCATCCCTATAATAAATCATAAAGCTGTGCAATATCTAAGTCAAAAAAAATAGCAAGTTTATGTAGAGAGAGATAAATCCGGACAACCATGAGTACAGAAAATACGAATAAGGAAATTTCGCTCAAAGAGGCAATCAAGATTTTGCGGGTCGCGGGTCGCTAGCCAATACACTGTGCTTCTTCGAGTTATCTCCCTAATATCTATAGTACCAAAGATTAAGTATATCAGTGGAGAATATTATGAATTACACGGTCTTTGAGGGCTAGGGTACGGGATATATCGTTGGCAATATGTCAGAAAGTTCATTAAGAATAATTAAGAATTCTAAGATTGGCCATGCAGAGGATTGTGGAGGATGAACTCACTCATACTACTTATTAGGATTGATCTCAAAGTCTAGTCAACTAAATATAATTGAGCATTAACTTTGGGACTTTGAGGCCTTTTGACTTGTTGACGAGGTTTAGTAACGCAGTAAGAGCACAGAACTTCAGTTTGACGTCCAAGCAACGTTCAAATGGTCGTCAAAACAACGTCTCGAGTTAACTGGGAACATCTTTATTGGGCGAGGCTAACCACAACAATTTCACCATATTCACCACAACAATTTCACCATATTCACCACAACCATTTCACCATATTCACCACAACGTTGTTCTAACGTCAGAAAGTCATTTTGACGTTGAAAAGAAAAGTCGAAAAAAAGTCACGTGTCTACGGCTTGGATTGTTATTTTATAGGAAAGCTAAGAAGCAATCATCAGGATCTTTCCGAAGACATTCATTGAGTAGAACAAACAGTAATCGTTCGTCTGTCACACGATCATCACTTAGAAGACCACCTGCGGGAACAATAGTACGTGTATCATTCATTATGTTGTTCTGACTACCCATCAGACGTGTATTACTCATTATGTTGTTCTGACTATCCATCAGACACGGAACGTCGTTTTAACGTCAGAATGTTGTTTGGACGTTGAAATAACGTTGTTGAAAAACTTTCCGTGTCTATTAGGTATTTCTAGCTATTTGCCCTTAACCTACGGAAACAATAGTACGAAACAATAATACTTGTTATATTGTTTATTGTTCTAACTAGTTTTAGTGCTTTGTCCCAGGGGGGGGGGGGAGGCACTCGATCTCGAAACTACCGTACGTCCGGACAGAAATCGGAGTTTTAAAATCGGACACTTACAGTGCACACTACAAAATTTGCTGAAAAACTGACCCTTACAGTGCATTTTTCGGCCCTTTCCCCCCAATTTTAGCAAAGATTTTCAAAACTTTCTCAAATTTCCTACCCTTACAATGCCCAGGTGCCTAAGTGCCCAGATGCCTAGGCTTTGTCAGAACCTCGAAAAACCTACCCTTGAGGGCCGCACGTTCGGTAGGTCACTTACTTTGAGTGCTCCCCCCGGGGTTTTGTCTCCCAATGAAAGGAAAGGGTCATACCCTACCCAGACGTTAAAACAATGTTCCATATATACTGGGTAGATGAGATACACGAGGAAGGCTTTCTTATTCAAGGTATATATGACTAGTGCATTCTCTAACATCCGTTATAAACTACCCCTTATAGCTTTACCACCTTATAAAATATCCTTGTCACATTCTGCGTCATTACGCAATCCACAACAAAATCTGGGCATGACAATTTTATATACTCTTTATGATATAGACAAGTCTTCCTGAACCTTACGAAACAATGAATAGCTATAATGGCGGGGCACCAACTTCGTTTTCAGTAAGTTTTTTTTCATTTTTTTTCCTTAAATCTTCACTCGCAGAGACGGATACAGAAGTTATTCAAAAATTTTTGACGGAGGAGACAGAAGGAGAGTGTTGACTTCCATAAAAAGAATTAGGAGACAAAGCAACACTCTCCGTCAAAGACTTTGAGAAACTTCTGTATCCGCCACTGACTCATCACTAAGAAACTCAGTCTAAATCTAAGACTTCTACCCACTTCAACGCTTCTTATCTCAAATTGCCAATAAACCAGCAAAAATTAAAATTCGAGATAACGAGAATTCGAGAGAAGCAGTCCTTAGTAACGAGGATTAAAGAAAACGAGTTCGTTGCAGTAGCGTAGAGAAGGATGGCGCAATATTAGTGTAAGAGTGATATTAACTATTGATATTGTGAATAGATAATTGATAAATCATCAAAAAACATGCTCTCCACAACACAATTTTTGCGCAACCCCTGTCTACACCACGTCACTGCATTGACGCTGTATTTTTTTGTGGCCGTTTAACTCAGTCGATAGAGCCCTTACAATCGAAAGGTTGTAGGTTCGATCCCTGTCATCATCCACTCAATGAAAGAGTAGCACAAAACAGGTAAACGGAATTGTGCGGTAAGTCACTGGAAGCTGACGGCAGGTGTGGCGCTTCGCCTCAGTCTAAACCCACCCATTAGTCTAGCGTTAGCGAAAGTACTGCAACACGACGACGACGGTAAAGTAAAACAAAAGCCGGTATTTTTTATTTTCTCGATAGGGGAAGTTTTTACGAAGGGAAGTCTGAAACGACGTGAGATGATTTACTTTCACGTCGTTGTAGATTTCTAAAACTTCTCATAATTAGGCAATTAAATGTTTTATTCTCATGGGACATCTTGAATGGGACATCAATAGAATTGTTTTCTATCGGGAATACCGGTTTTTGTTTAATTTTGCTGTCCTCAAAGCGTTGCCGTCTTGATTTCGTAAAGTCCCTACTACCGACACTAAGCCTCCCTGATTAATTTACTTAACTTGTTTTTAACACTGACAGAGACATGGGAATGTTGAAGAGCACGAATACCTTGAGGCTGTCAACGCCTCTTCTTTACCCATGACATCATCACATTATAGTGGCACGGACTATCAACAATATAATTCGGTATGTTTTCCCATAGTAAAGTCTCTTAAACGAGTTTGATAACGATAAGCATCGAGACATAAAAATTTGCCTCTTTTATTCAAGTTATCTCATATTGGAAGATGAATTATGTTTCATTACCTTTCTGAAAATGAAAATACGAAAATACTATAATATACGTCAATGAAATGCTTTTTTTTCAGCCTATGCTTTATAATATTACAGGCTAGTCCGTGTAGAAAGGTAGACATAAATTTCTCGTTTGCTCTAGAACGATTTTCCGTTCTAGAACAAAGGAAACATTTTATATTCGCTACACGGACTAGCCTGTGTAAATGTGTGCTTTCTAAGCATAGGCTGTGAAAAACCCGTTCGTTGTCATGGTGATTTATCTTCCAGAAGACACGGAACGTTGTTTGTCTGCTGGGTAAACTCACTATTTTGAAATCTCAAATCATTTTTTTAGCTTAAAAATGGTGACGTAATGTCAACATCTGACTATGAGATGTTAAATCCACCAAAATACGAAGATCCATCCCTCAATAATAACCATTTACCTCCGCAAGATTACGAGATCATGTTACCTGCAGGAGCTTTCTGAGCGTATGATGACATTAAAGAGATAAAAATGTAGTTTCTTATAGAAGAACCCATCACTCAATATTAAATTTCCCAGTAGACACAAGGCATTGTTTCAACGTCAGGACGTTATTTGGAGGTTGAAAGAACGCTGAGAAAACGTCATGTGTCTGCTGGGTTACCTCCACAAGGTTATTAGATGGTACCTGCAGGAATGGACTGAGAGTGTAAACCTTAGCATATGATGATATTAAAGAGATATAAAAGTATAGAAGAAATTCTTCGTGAAAAGCTTGGCTAGAGAGTGAGGAAATGAGATTTTCAAGGCTGTTTTGGAAAGGTAACTCAAATGAAATACGAATTGTCTTTGAATATCAATCTTGTACCCCAGAGCCTGATTCTTCCGCTTTAAAACAATTGGAGAAGAAGGGGAACAAGTTTGTATGATTATTTGTTTGGACTATGGATGATACAAAGAAACTACGATTTGCTTTTACCATAGCCATAGCCATTTGGTGTCTATAAGCCTACCCAGAAGACACAAAAGTCTTTTTAACGTTTGAGTGTTATAAAGACGTCAAAAAAACGTTAAAGAAACGCGTGTCTGCTGTTTATAAGATATGGTTTTCAGAGAAAGGACTTAGAGCTATGAAGCTCATTTAATGAAAACATTCCCCAACTGGCCGCTTCAAAAAAGGTTTTTCCCATCTTTTTCGCCCCGGTTAAGGAAATGGTCACCTCAGTGGGAAATCGGTGTTCTCTCTCACCCCAGGGTGATAAAACAAAGAAATTCAAGGAGTTTACCCAACTGAAGAAAATATTGAAAGAACAGTTGTCATGCATTTTCAGTAGTCCGGTCAATAATTTTCAAAATTAAACCACGGTCAAAGAAATTAAACCCCAGTGGAAAAACCATATGTGTGAATCAATACAATTTTGAAAAACCCGGTAAAATTATTGTAATATTGTTGTTTTTTTATTTCTGTATATATATTTACATATAATACAAACAAAATATAAAATTCTATCGTCATCAATAATAGAGAATTTAGCAAAACTTATGGTATTATAGTGTATTAAGTATGTACTTACATTCTTCTTAAAATATTATTTAACAAAAATTAATTAAAAAATAAAAATAAATTTATACCTTAATCGGACAAAACTTTAGTCGGACAAAAAGTGACTAAATTTTTTAAAAGTGAAAGTTTTTCCCGGCTAATGTCTTTGTCTGACTAAAATTTTTAACTATTTTTTGACGGGAAAAACGGACTAAAAAATTTAGAGGTGACTTAAATTTTTTCTGACCAATAATTTGATATGACTAAAATCTTGGCCGACTAAGTTTTGTCCGATAGATAACCCTTTTTAGAAGGCGAATAATGGAGGCGAATAATGCAGGCGAATAATGCAGAGAGAAAGAAATTAATTCCAATGATACTAATCTTAAAACCACCTCGGCCCCGGGCATACACACCCACTGATGTTATTGATGATTTTAATGACGCATTGACGTGGGACAGTAAGTCTGCGTATTTTTCTAACTTTTGGATCTTGAGGACCCGTTGCGTCGTTAAAAATACATGACCCCTTGGGCCGAGGGTGATATTAAAACATTAATCATCTGTGCTGGATTAGAAATGACCGTTGAAAAAGTATGAAATTTGTAAAAAAAAATTGAAGAAACTTTAGTTCGCTGGCTTAGAAATCATGAAGACAAATCTTGAGGAATCTAAGAGGTATAGACCCAAGTTGTAATTATTTTAAATAAAAATTCTAAAGAAAATATTCTTTACCACGGCATGACGTCATAGTTGGGGGAAAACAGAACACTTACTAAAGATTAATTATATGTAATCAGTAAACAAAATCTTTTAGTGAGTTAAACCATAGTGTTTGTTTTCAACTGGCAATAATCAAATCTTATTGGTTGAAAAGTATATCACATGATTTTCCGTGGCAAAGAATTAACTCTAAATATCCTGGCAGACACGGCAACATTTTAACGTCCAAACAATTGTTATGACGTCAGAAAGTTATTTGGACGCGTTGAAAGAACGAGGACGCTTAGAACAACATTGATTGTGTGTGTCTGCTGGAATCACAATATTACTACTCCATCCAACTCATTTTGATTTTAGAGCTTTGGTCTGCCTTGTGATCATTTGCACGATGGAAACTTGATGTTATTCATCTTGCTCTTAGTGCACTCTGAAGAAACAATATATGTAGAAGATTAATATTTGAATATTTGCAACATTAAACCAGAAGTCCACGAAAAGGGCATTTAGATTCACAAAATGTACAAAGATGCAAAAAGCTACAGTCGTGGGTATAACCGCATAAAATCAATGTTGGAAAGACGTTTTTTTGAACCGCTCAGATTATTTTTCATCTACACCATGATATTGGGGAAGGGGTGAACAACAAGTTATGTTCAGAATTGTAGTGGTTCCCAGTGAACACAGAGCGTCTGTTTGACGTCCAAGCAACATCTTTCAGCACTCAAAAACTCCATATGGAGGCTCGGGCTTGTTATGGCACGTCCAGATTTACCGGAACCTTTCCGCACCAGTAGCACTCATCCTAGCATGGTCATTTATATACCAAAAAAAACGTAATTAGATGCAGAATATGACCCCACCTGACCCTTGTTGCTTTTTTGACACAGTAGAAGTAATAATAAGAAAAAAACAGCTTTTATGACGTCACAGTGAGAGGGTCAAAACAACGTCTTGTGCGATTTGCTAAATTTAAGCAAGCTGCTGCTGAAGACTTCTATACATACTACCTCTATATATATCACAGATCCGATAGGACCAGAAAATTGGTCTTGAAATCCAAGATATTCATTTTTTACTTGGAAATCCGAGCAGGAATGAAAGTAAACCTCGAAAATGTTGATTTTCTCAACAGGGGATGTACATTTTCCTCCCGGGAAAACCCAATGTTACAAAGAGTGTTTCTCGGTGGAGGATACTAGATTTCCAGCAACAAAAACAACAGAGTTGGCTAGCTCTAACGATACGCATAAGACTTACTTGCTACTTTTGAAAATGTGATGTTTCTTCTTGGAAGCTATAAAGAAAACAATGGTAATAAGTTGTGTATATATGAGTGGCAAGCTCGATCCCACCGCTAAATGATACTTTATTTAATCTTGATACGTTTAGCAAGATCCTTTACCCCGTATGCATGGAATATTGTTTTAACGTCCAAACAACGTTGTTTCAACTTTAAAACCTTATTATTATAACGTCCATTACAACTATTACATATTTATTACATCCAATTACAAAAAATCCATAATACACATTATCATAATTTCACTGTACCACTCACTGTATTAACTCTTTCAATACGGCCAGAAAGAGAAAATTTCCGGATTCTAGCAATTGACAAATGAGAAAGTTTGTAGGGCGTTTACTCACTAATAAAAAGGCTTGAAACCGTCGTTTTCGTTTTAATCAAAAGTAAACTCTATCAACTTTCAAGAAAATGCATAGTTTCAAAGCGGGTGAAAATTTCTATCAGAGGCTATAAGGTGAAGAAGACGTCGTTCCAATAGGAACGAATTTGGCTGGGGCGGTATCAAAAGAGTTAACGGTAAAATTCGTGTTGTTATGCGGAACAACCTTGTTATGTCATTGATATAACGCTGTTGTTGCTTTGCATAACATATAATTTCAGAAATGTATCTGACTGGTGTCAAATAACAACCAAAAATATAAGAACGTTGATAAATTTCGCCTTGGAAATAAGAGTATATGAGTAGGTGACTTAAGGTACTTTAAAAATATCCTGCTAATGTTGGCAAGATTTGAATTTAACGATATTCAAAATAACGAAATTTAATCCGCCGCAGTCTTTGGGCCAGTTCTTAAACTCAAGAGTCAGATGCCAGCAGACACAGAACGTCACTGAAGTTGAAACAGCGTAATTTGGACGTTAAAACAACGTTTCGCGCATACTGGGATGATTTGAAAACATTTTCGATGTTTGATACCTCCGAGAGTTTATGACGTGGGGTAACATACAGATTGTTTAACTCCTTTATAGTTTAGAATATCCCCAGCAGGAATGCAACGTGCTATTCTGACATTGTTTTAAATTCCAAATTTCGTTGTGACGTTGAAAGAACGTTCAGTACCTACTGGATGAAAGCAGTCAAAGCAATTCGTACCTTTTTCTTTTTGCTTTGTTTCCATCATTTCCAGCAACTTTTTCTGGTTCTTTTTAATTTCTTCAATTTCCGCTTGTCTCCGCTCCGCTTCGATCGCCCGCTGTTCTTCCATGGCAACCAATTTGTCCATGACAACCGAAAGCTGACTCAGCACTTTATTATTCATTTCCTCGACCGTTGCTGATGTTTCTATGTGCTCTAGCTCAAAAGTCTGTAATTTTTCGTCAAGCTCTTTTTGGTAGGTTATTGAGCTATCTTTCAATTCGTCGACTGAATTTTGTAAATTGCTAATGGCCTCAATTAAAATTGGATCCTGTGATGCTTTTGAGGGTTCGGAAGAAACTATTTGGTCCTCAGCCACATCATCTTTGATATTAATTTCAGCTTGTGTTAGTGGTTCTGTGGGCTGAGTTGAGATGTTAGCCACAATTTGTTCGCTCTTCTTTGGCTCACTAATAGAGTCTGTACTGTCTGCTGCTTTGGCCCGTGGCATCTCCAGCTTATCTGTATTGTTCATTTCTTTCTTGGTCCCAATCTCCAGCTTGTTAACAGCTTCGTTTTCAACGTTTGATTCAAGCTCCGTAATTTCTGGATCATTCGAAATCTCTGTAGTGGAGACTTCATTTTCAGTGATTTTTGAATCTTTCAAATCATCAACGGTCGTACTCTCTATGTTGAAATTCACGTCCCTAGGTAAACTACCCGAATGGTCGCCACTTTTACGTTTAACCATAACTTCACTTCTCTGTCTTTTAAATTTCTCATTAGACTTCAGCTCTTCAATTTTGTTAACGATGTAGCCATATTCCTCCGAGGGTTGAGTTTTAGCTTCGTTAATAAACCCCAGAATTTTGATGACGTCATCATGTTGCGTAAACAATACCCAATCACGATCTTCCGTTCTAAAAATGGTAGCCAAGCTGTCGACCTTCTTTTGAATATCTTTAGAGCATATAGGTTGCTGTTTGACAAAATGATCCGCAATCGACATGTAGTTCAAAACCTCTTTGTAAGCGTTCAGTAAATAATCACAGAGTTCCCGGAAGCTCCTACAAAGCTGGAACCCGGGCAACGCATGCTTACCCGTCAGCAGCAATTCACAATCCTTAAAGGTCAGTTCCTCTAAAAGATGCCTGAACCGATTCAACGTTTCAAGTCCGCATATAAGTCTCAAACGATCGCATCTTTCGCTGACTTCTAGCTTCATCTTGGAGCCACAGTAGAAACAGGTTTCGCATTTCTTGCAACAAACACTCGAAGAATGAAGGCAAAGCTCTTTAGTCTCGTCGCAATTGCGGCACGGATGCTGGTTACATTTAGCCCCTGGATGACAAACATCATCTTTACACTCCTTCTTATCACATTTCTTACACTTGTGATTACAGGCTAAACAGCATTGTTGGTGCAAGGCTTGTTTACATGATTTTAGCCTGCGTCTTCGTTGCAGTTTCTCTTGAAACGTTGGGAATCCTTTCAAGTTTTTCATTGAGTCAAACAAAAACAAAGCATCCAAAATTTTCAAGTTGATTTCATCCCGTAAAACCATTTCTCCTTCGTCATTTGTATCGAAGATTCGATTCTTAATAAAACCGTATTCCAGCGTTTCGAGTTGGCTTAAATCTTTACATTTCTTTAGTATCGCGCTGAAAGCTTGTGCAGCATGTCGATTATCTCCGCCATCTTTGTTTTCGAGACAAAACATGGCGAACAACTCGTCAACCGTATTTTGCAACTCGCCTTGAATGGCAGCGAGTGTGACGTATAATTCGTTAGCATTCATTGTTGTTCCTGACCTATAAAAGAAGAAGAGATGATACACAGTTATAAAGATCTTAAAGCTCTGTATATACTTTCTTATTTGTTAAATCTTTTAAATGCTAAAGTTTTCTTTTGTAGCAGTATTAGAAAGAGTAAATGAGCACCCCCCCCCCTCCTCTCCCCAGTGGTGACCTAAATCACGCGTTCACGCTAAATTTCAGGTGCGATCACGCATTACGCTCCAAAATTTTGTCAGGCACGATCACGCAATCACGCCATCACAAAAACCGCTGAATGGCCTCGTTAATGTTTCTTCGTATGAACAGAATATAAACGAATAATATGTTATTGGTTCTTTCCTCCGATACATACATCAACAATTAAAACATGTTGTCAATATGAGGGCTATTTATTGCTGGATGTCAAATGACTCCTCATGTTGAACAAACAAGAATGATCATGTCACTGCATTTGCAAAGTATAAAAATGTTTTCGTTGGCTCTTACAGCTTTAAGCAGTTGTCTTATATAAGTGACACGTCTTTTATCGGTTATCGAATTGGAGATTTAAAAGACTTTCACGTTTTATGATGTGACGTCAACTGATGTCAAGACCGGTCTCTGCTCATCGCCGCCAGAACTCGATTTTTTAAATAAAATGACGAAATGACCTTGGAGCAATACTAGCCCAGCATTGGTTTAGAAATAAATGAATATATTCTATTGGTTACAAGTTACAAGTCGCACTTTGAAAAGAGTAGAGCCGATGATTTAATTTTTCTAAAGTATTTTAACCACAAAAAAGGCGAGCACTGCGCTGCGCTGAGTGGATAGAGAACCAAGCACAGCTCTTTAAACTTTCAGCAAGGAAATTCTAAAAGTTATTATATTTTGTTTTGCTGTATATTTTTTCCGTAAAGTAGGCTTTGCGGAGAAGTTAAGAAACTTCATTGTTGCCACCTCAATTTCTTACGCTTTTCTTACACATAGTCAAACTTCAAATTTCTGCAAATGGGAGCAGAACCTCTTCACAGAAATGAACGTCTGAACTTTCCGTAGATATAGGGTCGGTGGACAGACAACCTTCTAGATAGAGGGTCGGTGGACAGAAAACCTTCTAGATATAGGGTCGGTGGACAGACAACCTTCTAGATAGAGGGTCGGTGGACAGACAACCTTCTAGATAGAGGGTCGGTGGACAGACAACCTTCTAGATAGAGGGTCGGTGGACAGACAACCTTCTAGATAGAGGGTCGGTGGACAGACAACCTTCTAGATAGAGGGTCGGTGGACAGACAACCTTCTAGATAGAGGGTCGGTGGACAGACAACCTTCTAGATAGAGGGTCGGTGGACAG
>JAUJPO010059959.1:0-13402 GCA_032270745.1 Tiaropsis multicirrata | reverse complement strand
TGAGCAAGTGAATGTTTTCCATGCTGTTCTGTAAAATTCAGAAGTTTTGATGTCTTGTAAAAACCCCAGATTGACCCTTTAACTTGACTTATTACAGTGTCGAAATGATAATGTTAGTTAGACAAATTCTGTAAACGTTTCTTTATTCTTTTTTGAAGATAATTTTAATAATTACTGTCATTACTGTCACATACTGTCAACTCAAAAATTTAATTTCCATTTTAGTCATACATGGAAGATCACCTTCGGAATGAAAACCGTTTGAACAAAGAATGGGAGGTAAAATAAAAATTACTAATTTTTAATTGTTGTCATCAGTGACGAGTCATGTATTAAAAAGACCCATTTAGTTAGTAGACATGTGGTTAAAGGAGCCTTTACATTAGTATTTTTTTATGAGTTCCTAGTTTCAATGATATTCTCTTAAAATTTTGTAGACAAAATTATTAATATCTCTCCATATTCTAATTATATTCTCTCGAAAGATTGTAAACAAAATTATAATTATTTCTGCATATTTTAATTATATTCTCTTGAAAGATTGTTGACAAAGTTATAAGTATTTTTCCATATTTCAGGCACTTTGCAGTTACAAGGCAGACGATTGCGAGACTATAGTTGGAAGTGATTCCAAAAACACAACCAAAAATCGATATCGCGACGTCCTTCCATGTACGATTTACTGTAACTATTTCTAAGTGAAGATCGTTTTTAAGATTTTTCCAATTATTTAGATATTGTGTCATCTTCTTTCATAGGTTCGAAAATATATAAAAGTGATCACATTTTCTACATTGAAATTATTTACATTTTGAAGGGTTTCATATCGGGAGAAACGCCATAACGTACAATTTACTTTCTTTTATAGACGATCGAACGAGAGTGAAACTTCGTGAAGTGCTGAATGTTTTTCATTGTGATTATATCAATGCTAATTATATCGTAAGTTTCTTGCTTTACATGCTCAGGCTTTAGTGATGAACAGCCCATCCAAACCTAAGAGTTTTGTAAAAGCCACTTAAAATTCTTTCAGAGCCATGCTTGCTCGATACAACTTTTGATTAAATTATATTTTTTTTATTTTCATTTTAGACGGACGTGGACCCAAACCATCCAGACTACATTGCTACACAAGGTCCGCTTGATAACACTGTTGCAGATTTCTGGCAGGTGAGTGAGCTAGATGGTAATATTATTCTTGATAACGAAATAAATATTTTTTGTGCGGATTATCAAGTTGAAAAAGATGATTTGTTTGCTCAACTCCACTCATAAACACTATCTTACTATCTTTTTTTCAGATGATTTGGGAACAAGGTGTAGTTGTCATTGTCAATTTGACCAAGCTTTCTGACATGGGTTTGGTAAGCTTGACGTTTGTTCTATGATTTTTTTAACTACTTAATGTCACCAAAAGAGTAATGTCGTATGAGTATTCTTGATACTGTATTTCAATATTAATCATTTCAAAATGTAGAACAGTCGATGAAGAAAATACAATAAAACAGCACACGACGATGGCTCTTTCTATTCCTCCCCATCTTTTTAAAAAATCAACCACTGAACATGTTACGAAATAAAATGAAGAAATACAAGCCACGTAATGATTTCTACCCGTCCTTTACTTTTAGCCTCAATGTCATCGCTACTGGCCTGAGAATGGCAGTGAAATCTTTCATATTTATGAGGTGAGTCTACTTTTGGAATTTAAATGAGTTTTTGTTGGGACCTTCTAATTATGATATTTACCGTATGCTTCATATATTAAACATAGCGGGCATCCCCTGGATTTAGGGAAGGGGTGTTTTAGCAACTAATCCCAATTCAGGGGGAATAATCTGGGGGGAGGATTGTGGAGTTGAAGTTGAACTCTTTTGGATTCCATGAATTCTTAAATTTTTAGGGTTGAGGTTGGCTAAGAAGAGGAGAGTAACCCAATTTTAGAGGGGAGGGTACCCCATCTAGAGGGGGTTGAGATTTTTCAGGTGAATATTGAAGGGATGGTGTCCCATACTATGTAGTAATATTTTTTGTTCATGACAATCAACATCTCAATCCTATTAATAAACCACTGAAATGAATTCTCATCCATCCTCCTTCTCAATAGGTTCACCTCATATCTGAACACATCTGGTGTGATGATTATCTCGTTAGAAGTCTTTACCTTAAGAACTTGCAGGTATGTGTGTGTACTTTTTGTACCTTTTTTTATTTTAAACTTTAAAACGATTTCTTATAACATATATTTCATGATCGATTGGAGTATCGTAAGTTTCGTTTCCAGAATTTTCCCAATCGGACTCAACCATGGTGGGACCTCCCAATTAATAATAAATACACTTCGACCAGACTTTAAATTACTCGACGTTGAAACATTAATATTGCCTTCAACAGGACGTGTTGTTAGTGGTCAGGGAACAACTCGTCATTTTCCATTTAAAGTCAGGGAAAGATCACTCTTTTTAGAGTTCTCGTCATGGAAAAAAATTGGTAGTAACTGCTGGGAACCCTGACAATGAACATATATCTAGAGAAGAGTATTTATTTTTTGCAATGTAATTCAACCCAACGTTCAAACTTGTATAATACTTACTTTTCTTACGCTTTTTGACTTGATTGCTTTATTTTTAGACTGGTGAGACGAGAACAATCACTCAATTCCATTACTTAACATGGCCTGATCTTAGCATACCAGAATCTGCAAAACCATTACTTGAATTCCGAAGGTAAGAAAGAAAACATTTTATTGTTGTTTTTCTTTAGCCCTTTATAACTGTAATTTTTGAAAATCTTGAACTTTTTTCAAATCTAGTCTTAAAATGATTTTAAAATGTTCGTATTTTTTTTTCTAGCAATTTTCAATAATATCTACTCGACTGAAAATTTTCTTAAGCTCATAGTCATACACAGTTTGCTTTTATACCGAAAACGTACACACTAAACTCTATGCTTGAAGCTAATATTATGTTAATGCTTATTTTTTTTCCGTCAATCTTTTAATAGGAAAGTGAACAAATGTTATCGCGGACAAGCTTGTCCGATTATTGTGCACTGTAACAATGGGGTTGGTCGGACAGGGACATACATACTTTTGGACATGGTACTCAACAAGATGGTGAAAGGTGCCAAAGAAATTGACATTGCAGCCACGTTGGAACATCTTCGTGATCAACGACCTGACATGGTTAAGACGAAGGTAATCATTTTTTTGAAATGAATGATCAAATCCATTCGTGGTAGTATTTGCTGACACGTGTTTGTATATGACCTTTTTGCTGTGTGATATTGGTTGGATAGTAGTAAGCTTGCGACCGCAGTCGAAGGTGACCAGAAGGCTCCCTTTTCGATAGCTGTCCTTTCCCTGGATTTCTCCATTTACCCTCGCTCTAATCCCTTAATGCTGATGAGTGCCAAGCAGGACAGCAGCGTTTTTCAGTTTTCAAGTCTTTAATCTGGCCCGGCTGGGTGTTGAACCCACAACCTTGCGAATGGGAGGCGAACACTCTAACCACTTAACCACCGTCGCTCATATTGATTGGATACAACAGTATTTCAGACGGTGCGACGTAGTGTGAAATCACGAAAATAAATTTTACAATGTCTACCCTCTGTGTTCTTATACTTGTCTTTAATATTTCCTATTTTTTACGTTTTTAGGGTCAGTTTGAATTCTCCTTGACAGCAATGGCTGAAGAGGTGACTGCCATCTTGAGTGCTGCTCCCAAATAGTGATGATGGATGGATATGTGTTCGTGCGGCTGGTTTGTTTGTATGTTTGTTTTAAATAATGAAAGAAAACGTTCCCGAGGAATGACCATAACATACCAAGTATGTTTTTATCATAATGTCAGTTTTTTATAAAAAGTCTGAAGATCTTTTTTTGTTACGAATTCGCAAACTGTTATTTTTAAAGCTGTTACTAAATTGGTTCTTTCATGGAAATTTCTATATTGCGATGTTGTAGACCTGCCAATTTGAGACCACTCAAGTTTTCTGTAGTAAAGTCTCTTAAACAAGTTTGGAGAACGAAGCATCGAGACTAAAATTTGTCTCTTTTACTCAAGCGATTTTTAGAGACTTTTTGTACTAAAGAATGACGTGATCTCAAATTGGCAGATGATTTATATACCGCGTCTGAGAGGTTAAATATCTTTCTCTCCTCATTTCTCCCTAAATTAAAACTCGTTAGTTTGTAGGGGGATAACCATATTTTGTTTTTCTACATTTTTTTCGTTTCTTTTTGGTGACGAATTTTTTTTTTATTATTTTTATTTAAAAGGGCACGTTTAGTTTTGTATATTTCAAATATTAAGAATTTAAGAAAACAAATCTATTAATACTATTTTTTTTTGGAAATTAATTATTTTATTTTTACCATATTTTTTTACGTTATATATCTACCGCATTCTTCAAACGTTGTCTTACTTGCTAGATTTGGTACTTTGAATAACTAGTCTAACTTTGGATAACTGATTTTCGAGTCGAGATGGTAGAATATTATATTCCCTTTTTACATTATAGGACTTGAATAGACCTCGCAAGTAACTGACAGCATACTAGTACTAACAAACTAATATTATTTTGTATAATTTTATCGAATTCCACGTTATACGTTAGACTGCGTGGATGTAATCGGGATGTATATTTTCTCTATTGTACTTGGGGTATTTTTTCATTTCCAGTCTTTCTAATATCTCCATAGTGTCAAACTTGTCGTTTTACTCTTTACATAATGAAATGTTGGGTGTCAGTGTAGTCTTAATAGCAGCTCTTTTACCTTTTAAATAACCTTTCATAAGATTCGAAGGTATTATTGACAATAGGGAGTTACTTTGGGTATAACAAATATATTATGTTTAAAATAATAGAAAGATTCAATATTATTGCTACTCTTGTTTTTTTTGTTTTCATCAGCTTCATAACATATACCCGGGAAATAACGTCACCAGGTAATTGCTATACCAAAAACGTTGTGACATAAAATGCTTTATAAGAAGACAACCATTTAAGACTCTGAACCCTCCAATGCACTGCATTGGGTCGTCCTACAATGTTTATAAGCATTTAGAACCAGCTCAGTCCTTTGGGTGGTTCAGAATGAGAGATACAAGGTCCACGGGCCTACCGCTAGCTTAGACTAGGGGGCTAAGAAAAATTTGAGGATTTTCTTTTCTAAATATGTATCATTCCTCAACTTCCTCACTCAATGAAACATGGTTAAGCTTGGATCTAATATTACCTGGAAAAGATCTCTATTTATCATTTCTTGATATCTGATTACAGTACAGGATTTTGCTCGCTCGAATGATTAATCTTACTTCAAAATCTTTTTTTTCAAAGGCAATTAAAAGAATATACAGATATTATACAAAAATAATACAAAAGAAATGCAACGGAAGATTGAGCTGGAACATATCAATCCATTTTTGACATGCCCAATTTGTAAAGGTTATTTGGTAGATGCAACAACCATTGTCGAATGTCTACATTCTTGTGAGTGTTGTTAAAGTTGTTTGAGAAGGAATCTTCATGTTTGAGAAGGGACTTTTGGTGAGCAGCCATTCAAACACGAGTCTTTCGGGCCCTTTAGTGGTATTCTGTTTATCAAATTAAGCTGTAGTGAAACATCATAAAATAATGAGATTTGTGAAACAACCTTATTGCAGGATTGCAAACAACAACAATACAGTAAAAAGCAACAACACCTTCTTCGATCAGAAAAGTTCGCCATTTTATAAAATTAGGCCTGAATTAGGATGAATTGGAATAATCAGAAAATGCTTCAAAAGAAAAATTGGTTTATAATTTTTAAAGAGGCGATGGAATGGGATGTATTTGATTTGCTGGATTTTCACCAGGACATCGATTTTTTAAAAGTTCTAAAAGTTCTTGAAAATTCGATATGATTTGTCGATTATGATTGTTCAACATGAGGTGACGGTCTGAAGTTGTATTTGTCATTTTCAATTGTTCAAAAATATTATTCTCAAACTTATTTCACTTCAGTTTGTCGTGGATGCATCATACGTCACTTGGAATCATCGTATAATTGTCCTAAATGCAATACAGAAATTCACAAGACCAAACCATTCGAATATATAAGGTATAACAAATGCTCAAAACATACATTTTGTCAAAATTTGATTTACCTCATCGGACAAAAATATCAGTTGGACACAATTTTAGTCGCTTTTGTCCGTTTGTAAACCTTTTTGTTTCTTCAAAAGAACAATGTGCGTGCTTAAGAATTAAAAATTCTAAAATGAAGTTAAAACTTCTTGCACTTTTTTATGTTCTTTATCAACCAAAATGTTCAATTGGGATACTGGAGAACTATCATTAGGAGTCTTATAAATGACGGGGAGCAATTAATAAAACAAAAGGGGGGAGTAGGCGTTTAGTTCACTGACCCATCATAACTGACGGGATGATGTTATTTTTACAGCTGCTTTCGTCAAGTTAGTAAAGGCTACTAGATTGGGTTGTGTTAAACTGAAAATTGTAATATTGTTTAAAAGTATAGGGTACTAAAAAGGGTGGTGGTCAAAATGTTGTGAAAAAAGCTTTAAAAAGCAAGTTGAAATGGTCAAACATTTTAGATCGGTAGACTTTAAAAAAGAATTTACTCAGGGAAAAAGTACCACTGACAATTTACAGTTTTTCAGGAAAGATTAGCCAAAATTATTTACTAGACGTCCCTTTGTCCCATGTTTTAACTGATGTTTTTATTCAAAGTATCAAAAGGGGGGTGGGGGCGTAATACGGTATTGAAAACGATATTCATCTGTAACTTATGCGACTTTCATCGTTTCTTTAGATCAGACCCATCCCTACAAGAAATTGTCTACAAATTAGTACCAGAACTTTACCAAAGTAAGGGTCCTTTATTCATCATAACTTGAATCAACTGATTCATTGTTTACTTATGAAAACCCTCCTGTAATATTGATGTCCTTTGCTGCTGCTCCAAGCTTCGTTTAACAAGAAAATGAGAAACTGTTAAACTAAATTTTAAGCCATTTTTATGTTTTCCTGCATTAGATGAAGAAATTCGAAAGCAAGATTGGAAAAAACAAGAAAAAACAAGTACGTTATACCCTTTAGATATTTAGCAATGACATTCAAATTTTTGTCTCGATGCTTCGTTCCCCAAACCTTTTTAAGAGGCTTTTTTACGGAAAACTTGAGTTGCCTCAAACTGAGAGGTCCACAACCTCACACCAATCGAGTTCTTTTTATAATAAGGTGCTTGTTTTGCCCAGCGTCTGTGGTATCGTAATTTAATCCCTGACTATTTTTCTCTTGCTTCCTGGATCAAGGCATAAGTTGTGCTGTCCAGATTTGGTGAACTACGTAACGAGATACACAAAAGATTCTTTTAAAGAACAACAGAAAAGTAATAGAACTTCGCTATTTATCGCAGAGATTTTCTTTTAGTACACCAAATCTGAACATGTGACACCTTCATCATAAACATCTCGAAACCAATACATTACCGAACAAAACTTAGTGCGGACAATTAAGTGACTGAAATTTTGTCCGGTAAGGTAACCTGTTGTTTCAATTTCAATCCAAAACATTTTTCAGACTCAACAAGAGAAGAATTAACGGATGAGAAAGATGAAGATGAAAGCGAAGACCATCGTATATTGGTCACACTTAAATATTTCAGGTTAACACTCGAATCTTTCGCAACTTTTCACAAAAGGTTTTCAAAATTAGTATGAAATTCGCACACAACCCGGCTTAACCTCGGTCTGTTTGCGTATGGTACCAATAGCTGACTTCATTAACATCAACTTTGAAGGAAAGAGCATATTTCTAACAGTCTACATACCTTTGGTCCGAGATTTCAGATTAGACGACTTAATAATTTGATTACTGTTTAAGAAGGCTAGATTCTGTTCGCTCTTCTTGCGTGAACCCCTTCTTGGTTAGAAAGCCTTTTCCGTGTCGAAGGAATCTGTTCTACTACCTTTAGGGAATAAATTTTCGTGGGAATGAATTAAATTCCGGGAAACACGAATATTCTCACAATTAAAAAAATCACCCCTAAAATTGGTCTTTTTAGGGCAAAATAGGGCTTTTTGTGGACAAAAAATTCCTTCAACCACGAAATTAAATTGTGGTAAACATTTTGCATACTTGCCTTTGACTGTAACGAGCTCGAAACCATTTACCTACTTTTAAAGTTTTTATGTCTATGACGTCATCAAAATGGCAGAAAAATGATGGTTTTCGTTAACATTTGCATTTAGTACTAGGCCTGGCTAGATTATTCATTCCTGCGTACACACGCTTTAATTAAGTGCCATGAAGCAGAGGTTTATAAATGGGAAAGATTCATTCTGGCTGGCTTCCTTACAGTCGTTGCATTTCCCTCTGTTCTTTTTACTATCAGGGGTACTTCTCGGATGGAACGGATCAAGACTGAAAGGGTATGTTTTCACTCTTTTTTATTGTTATCTAGAGAATATCAGGAAGCACTAGCTATTTTAAACTCTGTTTATTTTGAACTTATCTTTGCCTTCATAATTTCCTGCCGCCACTCCTTATATATAAAGAGGGGTAGTCAAAAACTTCTCATTAAAGAAGGAAGCGATAAGATTGGGAAAAGGGGGAGGAAAAGCAATGACCTTTTGGAGATGGAAACAACTGTAATCATATGATTTACACATGGAAAAACACAAAATACCCAAAACTTTATTCTTGCTTGAAGGACACTATGTCATTTTGAACCCAGTAATTTATTCTCCTAAGTTACTGTTAAACAGTTCGATGTAACTGATGAAAAATTCTTTACATGTTGGGCTGTTGCATACAAGAAATTGTGCATGGATTGATGTGGAGAATATTTGTCCGGGTAACGTGCAATTGGCTCATTACCAAGGGTCAGATCATTGCTTGTCCAGGTGTAAAACTACTATTCGTCGAGGGTCGGAAATATAAAATTTCCGGGGATAGATTATGAAAAAAACATCATACAACCCCCCCCCCCTCCCTCTGTGCGCAATATTTTTCTGGTGTAACCCATTTTGTATGAACATATCATGTGCTTTTTCAACACTTTAAATATTTTTTGTTTGTTTGTTTGTTTGTTTAGGTGTTACAAATGTTTCCTACGCGTTATCTTTGTTGCCAACCAGAATTGCCTGTCCGCGTCCTCAAAAAATTCGTTCAATACAAATTTGATATCAGCACAGATCTTTTCAAGGTAAGTCAGTGTGTCAGCATCTATTCAAATTCCTATTGTTTAAGTTTCTCAAAACCTGATGTGTGGAAAAAAGTTGTTTCATAAGAGTATGTTTACACATAAAAAATTTCAATTTAACATGATTTTATTTTGGAAAGTGTCATTCTTTTTTTAACCAATGCTAACCAAGATCTGAAGTTTTGACGAGTAATTCTTCATAATATTATCTGCTTCTATTCTGAAAATCAGTTGAATGTGAATAACAATGAATGATTAATTTTGAAAAAGCTCTAAACCTATCAAAAAATATCTGTCTAAATGCGTTTTCAAAACGTTTTCATGATGGGTGAATATTTGATGGATGCTGATTTTGAAAATATATATCTCATTTAAAAACAAGGCACCGAAATGCCCTAAAATAGGACTTGAAAAGCATCAAATTATATGCATAATTTTCCCGAGTTGAAAAGAATCAGGCGTGACAAAAAATGCAATTAAATCAATACAAGAACAAAAGTACTTCATTATTTTCAAGCTTTTGCATGAATTCCCACTGGCACTAAGGTACCCTTGCAGGCACGCATCATTTTTGAGGAAAAGATCAAATGGAATTCTCTCCGATTACAGTTCACTGGGTAAATAAAGAAGAACAGATAATAGTCGACAGTATCCCGGGAGACTGGAATCCTGTCTACAAAAACCCAAAATTAGAAGTCCTAGAAACATAATAAATCATTGGACGGTGAACTGTACTCGTGTTTTATTCAGCTTTCCTCTCCTCATGGCCAATCGAATATTAGAGAAGAGATTGTCCTTCTCCCTATTATAAATTTTTACAGCTTGTGTGAGATATGGTTTTTCAATTTCTTCCTTTACAAATTACAGTTGGAAATGTGGAGAGGTGACGAAACGCTGCTCGATGAACTTACGCTTAAACAATTGGTGCAAATTTATGGTTTATATCGAGAGGTTTGTTTTTCATTCATTAATCTTGTGAAACCCTAGAACTCCACATGTAGGATTTAGTGACCTTCTGAAATTCCCTCATCGCTTAAGCCCCATCTCCACTAACCAAGTGGATCGCGCGACTTTTCTAACAGTGCTGTAACGCTATTGGTCTAAAAAGAAATACTATAATCCCATTGGTTTAATCTGACGTCACGGTCGAGCGATTCATAAGTTAAAAACTTTAATAGTACTCCGCTCAATGAGTGGAGACTGGCCTTTAAGATTTATCACGTGATGCCTCTCAAACTCCAGTTTATTGGTTTCAGATGAAGGCCGGAGATACTTAAAAATCAAATGAACAGTAATTCGATTAATGTCGAGGGAAGTTTTAAGCATTATTTTTAGATTGTTACGACCTGGAGGTCGTATGTATGTTTTACTTTAAAGTTGAATGATATCTTTGAAGTTAATTTAATTTGCGTTTTCTTTTTGGTTTCCAAAGTAAGGTATTTGGGATTAGAGGTTGATTGCATGCAATTAAATGTTGATATTGATGATGACGTCACGGATGAACCCATTTCATCAAGGTATCACTTGTGAATTCTCTTTTTTTCAGCGAAAACCATTAGAACTTCACTATAGTTTATATCCAAAATTCGAAACCAAAACGAATGAAGAAATAAATGTGAAACCAGCTATCCCTCGACCACCATTTCCATCATCGCAGGTTATCCCAAAAAAAGAAGATGAAGAAGATGAAAAGATTAAACAAGAAGAAATTCAATATGAAGAAAGTGCTGAAAATAAAGAGTCTGGAGGATCACCTTTAGCCAACAAAGAAACATCTTCAAACGATGATGACCAAAGCTGCCAACAGAATCAACCATCTGAGGAGACTCAATCCACACCACCTGATAGCGTTGAAAGTTTATCACCATCATCATCAGAGACAATTAAACAGGAAGAGATGATGGAAACCGATGATAATACAGAACATTTAAAAGTAAAATCACCAGAACCAGAAAAACAAGATAATTTAAATGATAGAGATGATGTTGTTGTTAGTGAAAATGTACCTGAATCTCGCGAACAATCTATCAAAAAAGAGGAGGAGAACAGCATGGATACAAATGGTGATGAAAAACCAAAATCTGACGAACCATCATCAAATAACTTGGAGAAGAATGAGAAAGAGACAACACCAACATTGGACAGTAGTGAAACGAATACTTCTTATGAAAGTTGTCAGGAAACATTGTCGTCGCAGCCGGATAAGTATGATACGCCCATGGAAACTGAAGACTAGATGTTACAGAAGCGGATGCAGAAGATACTCAAAGGTTTTGACGGAGAGTGTTGACTTCCATATAAGGAATATGAGCAAACGCAACACTCTCCGTCAAAATTCTTTTGAGAATCTTCTGTATCCCGCCACTGTGCTATAAATTTGCGATTTCAACGTTCGGTTTAAGCAAAAGTTGGGTAGTGAAACAAGTTTATCTACTGACGATATCAATGGTACGTTTTTTTTTGAGTGGAATGTCGATGTAAACGATTTGATTATTAATTTCATTAGTTTTTGAGTAATTAAAACATTATTACATTCTCTCTAACTCAAACTATAATTGATATTTGATTCTTCAACATTTGTATGAACCAATCACGTCTCTTCAACATTATCAGAACATGTATAAAGCAACTTTCAAGGACTAATGATCACCTGGTCATCAAAAAAAATTCTTTCATTTTGCATTTTCAAATTTGCAAATTCAAATTGCATTACCTTTTCGATTAAGACATTATATTGATTGTTTTCAAACCGATACAAACTGTGCTTTAAAAAACATATTAATATTCTGAGACTTTGAGCTTTGTGAATCTTTTTTACCCCCTCATCCTGGTCCTATTATTATACTTATAGTCAATTTATGAATACCCAGCAGGCACACAACGCTGAGTACCTGGGTAGTGGTCCTTTTCGTCATTTTTTAAAATACTTAAGAGTGAAAATTAATTAAAACTTATCTCTTTTGAAAAAAGTTTAAAGACATAATCTTCTTTTATCAAGCAAGGGCCTCGATATTCTAGCGCAAACATCCATGCGAACGATATAGATCATTCATAGCATATTTTGTAAATTTAACTTTTTTTCCTATTTAAAAATACAAGGAGAAGTTTCTTTGCTTCAGAAATACAACGACTTGAGTGCATGTGTATTATTAGAAAAACTCAGAACTTTAACAAGGAGTGAAACGAGATTCCATTTTTTTTTAATTCTAACCCTTTTTTTATGCTTTGTCTACTATAACTGGAAACCGTTGAAATTTACTACATAGTGTTGAAAATCTATTATTATTAATTTGAAATTTAAATTTTTATTCGAATTTTAGAGCAATAAATAATGAAAGAAGAAAATTTTCCAATAGTAGATATTTCAGAATTGATACAAAGTGAATGTCAAGACGAAACTATCTTTGAAGAAGCAGCCAATCGATTAATGGATGGTTTTACTAAATGGGGATTCGTTTATTTGAAAGGTCATTCCATTTCTGAAGAATCGATTACAACATTATTCAAAGAATCCGAAAATTTCTTCAACCAACCTGTCGAAAGAAAACAAGAAGTTTTAGTTGATATACAAGATACTGATAACATTTCAGGATACGCACCTTATAAGATGGAAACTTTTGATTCGACAAAACCATTCGATCTGAAGGAGTCTTTCAACTACATGCATCACATCCGATCAGAAATGAAGCAGAAACCATCCAACAATATGTTACACTCTTTACAAGACTTCTTTGATCAATGTTATAAATTGACTCTATTATTATTCAAGCTTTTGACATTATCCTTGAACGTTGCAGATGCAGAATATTTGCCAAAGGCGCATCAAAAGATTGGCTTTCTAGGTAATACAACAGCTTTGAGATCATTGTATTATCCTGCTGTTGAAGCCTCAGAGATCTTACCAAAACAGAGCAGGTGTGCTGAGCATACAGACTATGGAACCTTGACTTTGCTTTTCCCGAAAGCAGAAGGCTTGGAGGTATGAAGTTATTTATTTTCCTTTTATTTAACTTTAATTTGATAACTACGCTAACTTGGATATTTCTCATGGCAAAGGGTACCTTAGTCTCGATTTCAGGACCATTATTTAGTTATTACCCAGTAGAAAAATAATAAGTAAAAGTAAAATAAAAAAGCCGTACGGAACATTAGAATAATGGTCTGGAAACATTGCTCACTTTTGACGATTTT
>JAUJPO010059948.1:0-13403 GCA_032270745.1 Tiaropsis multicirrata | reverse complement strand
GGGACTATTATATTTGTTTGTAGTGTTTGTTGTAATTGTTCGTTAGTACACATGTGTTTTGTTCTAATAAAGAAAAAAAAAAAAAAAAATGTTTCTGTTTCGTAAGCGTAACATTAAAATGGAGAACCTATACTCGACTCAGATTCTTGAAATTCATATTCTTTCAAAAAGAGGTATATAAAAAAATAGGTTTTTTTAAAACGGTCTCAAGGTATCATGCATTCGAAATATTCAAGTTCAAATTTTTTCGACAAAACAACGGAATCAGGACAGAGCGGACAGCTGAGCGTTGTGTTGCGTGAAGAATGGTGCCCGGTACAAGAATAAGAATAACCTTGCAATCCAGCGATCCCTATGCACGGTATGCAGAACTTTTATTTATTCTTAACGGTAACACTTCTCTAAAAAGCCATAAAACACCGGCCGTCTAAAAAGCCAAAAAACACCGGCCGTCTAGATCCTGTAATATCGAGGTTACGTTAAGCGAGATAAATCGGGGGACGACGGTGAGATGTAAATGAGAACGGTCAAACAGCCAATGGAGCGTGCTACATTTTGCGGGGCAACGGTGGCGGGGCAACTATCCGCCGTCCTCGATCGATTAACCTCGCTTAACGTAACCTCGCTAATATTGTTTAAGGCGCGGAAAGATTAAGGCCAGGAAACACCCGGAAAAAAACGATAGACGATGCAGCGATTGTTTATTTAAAGAATCATATGTGTGCTAGAGTCATGAAAAAAATTCTGAAGTTTCAAATTACACATATATAACGTTTTTTGTTGTGTGTTATTGTATGGTATGTATGAAACTAACGGTTATACGTATTCAAAAACATTGGGACAGAGTTTTTTTGTGTGTTTGTCATACTTCCATGAAAAGGATTTATGTTGTGACTCGTTTGGGTGAAGACTAACCTAAATATCTAAGCCAGCTTTAGTCACTAGGTAAAATAAGATGGTTAAGTGTTGACCGTTAACTATATTTCGCTTGTATCGTATCGTATCGTATCGTATCGCTGCAATAATCTGGCTTGATTGATCAGACTAGGTGACTTCGAGATCGGGTAGAGTATGTTATAATACAATTGAGTGACGGTAGTGTCCGCCCTTTAGAGAGTTATTGAGTGGTACAACATTAGCGGATGAAAAAAAGTTTCTCCGCGAATTGGAGAATTGATATTGTTAGAAAATCTTTAAACTGCTCAGTTGTTGTTACAAATCTGGCAATGATTTGGAAAGTTAAATACTATAAAGTTTTATGGTCTGCAAGAGGGGTAGAATACGGGGTATTAGTATTGGGTCAGTAAAAAATCCGTATTGGGCGAGACTTTCTCTGGTCAAAATATTCTAACAAAAACTTTATTTGGTTTTAATAATCTCAATAACAATGACAAACACTCGATAAAGCTTTAAAATACACCCCTGTCTCAGTGACCCGGTGGAAATTATTTTGCCAGTGGGGATATAAATAAAGAGACATAAAATCCACCAGGGTTATCAAAAACGAAGTTTTTTCCACTAGGGATACGAAATTCTATTGTTCTTTGTTCGAAATATTGGTGGGGATGAGACAATTAAGTCAATCAAAGATTAGTAGGGATTAAAGATTTTCAATGGGGATGAGCCTTTTTCCAGTGGAGACGAACTTCTATGCTATTTTTTCACCGGGGACGATTTTTTGAGCCTGTATTTCCGGTGGGTAGGGGGTCCCACCGGGTCTGTGAAACGAGGTTGTTAAAATATAAAACATACATGGTGCGCGGAAAGGGTAAAATCTCGAAACGTATACCATTTTTGCCAATACGGCGCTTGTTAAAGTTTGGCTTTGAATCAGCACTTTTTCTTGCCATAAAAGACTTTTATTTCATTAAACAAATTTTGATATCAAATTTCCTTGTAAAAATGCGATATTTAATAATAACAAAAGAACGAAAAGAATTTATGACGTCCGTGTAATGTAAACAGACCCTTAAGATGGATAGTTTATTAAGTTTTTTATAGGATTGGTTTGTTCGCGCTAAAAATACAGTTAAAAAAAGCAAGCTGCGGTCAATGACATTATAAGAAACTTGAAGTACAAAGCTAGACTTTCACCCTTATATAATTGTATATTGTATATCTACGAAAATTCAAACGTTCATTTCCGTAGGCGTAGGAATTCTGTTCTCATTCACAATTTTCTAGCTTGAAATTTTTCAATATAAGCGTAAATAAACACAGTGCAGCGCCGGTGAAATTTTGTGGGAGATTGAAGTGGCGGAAGAAAAATGAATTTTCTACACTACTGTACTTCATAGAGACAACTTCGCGGGAAATTTACTGCAAAACAGACAATCTGCAGAACATAGTATAGTATACTAACGAACGATAAACGCGAGCGGTAATACCCTGCTACAGAACAGTGGTAAGCTAGCCGCTGGTCATGTCTAATCTCTCTCCAAGCTCGAACATAAGGTTGTAGACTTTTCTAAATAAGTAAGAAAATCACCGAAAAACGCACAGCATTGATGTCTTTCTTAACCCCCTCCTCCCTTAAAGCTTTTAAAAGGACCTGTTTACATATGATCCAATAGCTGACATTGTTTACATTAGTTACACCTTGAAGGAAGAAACAAATTTCTAAAAACCTTTTTTGTCCGAGAATTTTCCAAGATTTTCAACCCTGACAACAAGTTTTATTTCATGTAAAGCCTTTTGAAGAGAACAGTGTAAATAGTTGAAAGATACACTTATTATTTATGCAGGAACTTATTACTGATACATGTATTTCATCTCGCTATCTTTAGACTGAGGTTGGAATGGAATGGAAAAAGCCAATTTTTATGTACAACTAGTTCTTATATAAAGTTTATGGATTCTTACATCAGATGTTTGTTTCATTAAAAATTATATCAACAACAAACCATAAGGGATTGTTCACTTTTGTTTAAGCTTGTTCGAAAGTTTGTGAATATATAAAGTAATTCTAACCTCTATGTGTACGCGAAAAACCTTTCTGTGTCTGTATGTTTGTATATTTAGTTGAAACTAACAACAAACTTTTGAATCATGTATTATATTTTTTTGTTATACGTAATCACAATGTTTGAGGATTTAAAGATGTATGTATTTCAACATTTTTTGATTTGAGTTTGGAAATTTATTATAGGTATTTCTTCTCGTAAAATGTCTTTTTGTAATCGCTTTATTGTATAGAGAATGTTTGATGGCTTGCAAGCAACAGAAATTTATTTATTTCCTTCCTTAGGTCTAGATCTATCGTAGCATTACATCCTTTTTTCTCCACTTTTTAAGCCTCTTAAACTTCAAATTTCTATTATACTATAGGCCAAAGAAAGTTTATTTTCGTTCTTAAAAAGTTTATGCCAAGTAGGAAATAAAAAATTCGTAATCATTTTTAAACAATTTGACAAAATTAAAGACTCATTTTCCAGTAAAATAGGTTCTAAAAACAAACCTCAATGGGTAGGGTAGGGGGTCCCTGCCTATTTTTCGCTTCAATTTTCTCCAAAATCTCCAGCTACACGCTTTTTTTATAAGAAAAGTGTTGGTTTATATATCGCGCGGCTTTGTGTGTAATTTATAAAGTATTCGTTCTTTTTCCAAAGTTTCTTAAAACTATAAGTCGAATTATCGAGACAAACTTTCTGAAAACTTGTAAAAAAGATAATCAACAAGTTCGAAAAATAGAGATCAAGGCATTCCATAGGTTCTTATCTCAAGATTACATTCAGTGAGTGTGAGAAGATTTTTGTTGTCGTCGTTTTGAAATTTGCAAAAATCAGATATTATTTACAACCAAATGGTTTAAAATCTGACTGATTGAAATAAACTGTACTGTAACAAAAATAAGTCATTTCCGATTTTTCAAAATTTACAGCTGTGTTCGATCAAACTGAGGGTAAAGGTAAGGGTAACTGAATAAAGTGTTTTGGTTTCAAAAGAGCCGAAAGGAAATTGAAAAACATTCTTAGAACGTTTAAAAAGACTTTTGAAGTGAAATTTACTAAGAAAATTGCTTGAAAATAACTAAAATCGATTATTTATCAGTAGATAAAAATCATTAAAAAGACAAAACCATCAAACTTGAAAAAATCAATCTTTTAAAAATCCACCATTTTGCTCAAAGGAACCGCCTTATTTAGATAAAATCCTTTGTTGTTCTTAAATTGATCTCAAATTTCAGTCCCTATTTTTTACTTTAAAAAGCCTAAATTCATAAGTTATGCAACTCAAGGGATCGCTTAACATGAAAATCTGGTAGCTTCCAGTTTGAATTTCCTTCCTCTAGATGACAGTTGTTACGAGAACCAATCCAACTTCACACTGTTGTTCCGTAACTATGCAAATTCCCCCAGCGATTGGTGTGATGACGTGAAAATCCAAAGATAAATGGCACTGCGACGTGAAATTTGGGGTCACTGGGGGCCTCTGCAAACTAACAAAAGTGAGAAGAAACAACACAGACAGACAGATAGACAGACAGACAAGGGCCACCAGACAATGTTATAAGGTTCCTTAGCCGAAAAAAAACAAGAAAATATTTTATGAAAAAATCAGCAGTAGACAGTCAGGTTTGTTTCATAGAAGCCAAGGAGACGTTATACGATCACCGATGAACTTTTCGGCAAAGAATACAACAAGAAGGTCGACTATACGATTTCGTGTTAATCTCTCACAAGACACAGAAATAAAACAAAAGAGTAAATAACACTTTTTTCAAACCTGTTTTTCAGAACACTACTAAATCTTAGAGGAGTAGTTACCCATATCTAAGTCACTTCAGTCAATTGGTAAAATATGATGGTTAAGTTGTGAGTGAAATTCAGTTATCCAGCGCCAACTTAATAATCAATCGGATATAAAAAAATCATTACAGCACAGAGAACGCTATACCACCTTTGTATCACCAGTAGTATCGCAACGCTGTAATATCCGATTTGATTAATCAGGCTACTGGTACGTTTGGCCGTTGTTATAAATAGCCTTATCAGTAAGTTGTCACTGTTATGGTAAATAACAATTGAATTTTTCAGATTTTAAATCTTAGAGGAGCAGATGGGTCTGTTTGAAAAATAGTAGCTTCCGTCCGACACTAAAATGTAAAAATTGCTCTATGTAGAAACCAGGACAGTATTACTCATTTACTTTTTGTTTCTTGAGTATCTTCCTGGTTTCTATACATAAGTTGTTTTAAGTGACATTTGGTCTTTTGTTATTAGTAGCCCCAGAACAGTTTTATATCTTTTATATCTCGATTCTTTGCCACGGAAAGTCATGTGATATACTATTCAACCAATAAGATTTAATTATTCGCCACGGAAAGTCATGTGACATACCTTTCAACCAATTAGATTTAATCATTTCGAGGGGAAAACAAACACTATGGTTTAACTCACTTAAAATGATTTTGTTTACTGATAACATGTATTTAATCTTTAGTAAGTGAAAGTGTTTTGTTGGCTCGGCTCGGCTTTCTGTGGACTGAACTGAACACGGAAAAAGCGGGGATCATCAAACATGGTACCACGGTTATGTGGCGCTTTAACCATCAAATTACCGATCCCTTTGGTTTTAACTCTGGCAGGGGGCATTTTACTTGAATAAAGACTTTCTTTAAACAAAATACACACAAAATAAGAAACATAGTAAAAGCATTCATGTAAAATTAAACGATTTTCATTAACTCGCATGGCGACATAGACAAGTGAACTTGAAACATGAGAAATTTTAAGGCTTCACGTCTATCTCCTTTTTCATAGAGAATTAGGTCGTTTCCTTTCGCACATACTAGACTACAGACAAGAAAAAAATCCGTTGAATAAAATAGTCAAGAAGTTTTTTTTTGGTTCTTAGAGTTTGTGTTTGGTCTTTTTTTGTCTAGAGCTGAAATTTAAAACATCTTATTTCTCCACACTAAAGGCAGGTCTTCATCTGTCTATCTGCCTATCTATCGAAGCTTAAACTGTTTTGTAGAGAACTAAGGGATAAGTCATTAGAGTATTATGATGATTCAAACATTTTGTGATATTTTTTTCGTTTTTCAGAAATCATATACAGTACATAAAAAATCCATCGCAAATGAATTCAGAAATTTTCTTTTCTTGGAAAAAACATGGAATTTAACCAATTGAGGATGGTGTAAAATAAATCAAGTAAAAAATAAGGTAAGAATTTGCAAAACAAAATTCATGAATTCTATGTTCGTCCACTGAATTTCATGACGAAATAATATTCACCAAATATTCAATGCATTATGGGTAAAAGAAAAGTGCAACTCAAAACTAAAACTAAAAACTCGAAATACAAAGGCCGTCGAAACATTGCTGTTACGACCGAAAAACTAAATTTCAACATAAAAAAAAATTATACCCGTTTTTATCTTTTTATTATTAAAAAACTTGTGACCGGAGAAATGTTCTTAACATGTTCTTAGCCTTTCTGAAATTCAAGAACTCAAAACGCCATTTTAACCATTTTCTTAGGAAATCTTCCTCGCAAGGCTTAAACATGTTCTTAGCTTTTGAAGCATTATGTTCTTATACGATTTGTTCTTAAATAAAACAAAACTCGTTTCGAGAAAATTATTTGTTTATATATAATAGTAATGATATCATATAAAGGGCAGGACCAGGACTTGACAAAATGGTTATCACATGACATGATATTTTTTTGCCTCAATCTTCAATTTTTGAATTTTGTAAATGCAAGTTTTTTTTTAACTTGATTAGATTAAAACTCTTTCCATATATTACTTGGAAACTTTATAATCTACTGGCTACTTTGAAAACATTTGTTTTTCTGATTTTACCAGATTATACCAAACTCAGGTTTTGGTTCTAAATATTTTAACACGACAATGGTCTGTATTTGATCTTCTTATTTTCTTTTTTATAATAGTATTCTTCAACAACGAACACATCACCAGCAAACAAGACGAAAGGATGTTTTTCAACGTGATCAAAATCCAAATTCTTCTAACCATATTGATTCTAACCACACCCAGGGCGGACGCCAATCAAAGGGCGTTAGATTGGTTCCTCAATAAAGAATGTCGATTTACCGAAACGGTTCAAGACCTCGATTCCGATTTCATAATCGGGGCTTTGTTCCCTGTCCACACGTTCGTCAAAAACAAAGACAAATACGTTTTGGATACTCAAGGAGTCTCCTGGGTGGAGAGTTTTTTATACGCCGTGCACCAAATAAACACCAATTCGACACTCCTCCCCGGTTTGAAGCTGGGGTACGATGTCCGTGACACGTGTAAAGATGCCCAGATAGCGGTGCAACAAACACTGGACTTTTTGACCGGTACTGAGTATTATAGTGATTCAATGCGGACAGGTGATAGTACGGAATACACGATGCGATCCGGGATGGAATGTAAATGTGTTGGAGAAAGTGATTCCAGATTGATTGGGATAGTTGGTGAGTACATTGTATTATCGGTGACATGAGAGTGCACTATACTATGCTATGTTATATTTTCTTCAACGAAGTTATTGTTTGATTGATGAAAAGCAGAGCAAGGTGTGTATGCTTTTGATTATGATTTCAAGTTTCATTCGCAATGCTATAATATTTCGAAGAAACCTGTTTAACAGACTAATTTTTATAGAGTATCTAAATGGCCTGTTTTTATAGGAAAAAATACGCAGAAAAAAAACAGACTTGAATTGCAACACTTTTATAACAAAAAAGCTGCATCATAATTGGTTTCTTGTATACCTTTTCTTTAAAAACAGACTATTTAAATAGTCTAGAATTTTAAGGATGCTACCGGTAGAGATATTAGACTGTTATCATGAAAACAGATGACTCATACAATCCGTTTCTTTCTCACCCATAGGTGGTGCTCGTAGTACCGTCTCTTCATCTGCATCGTTCCTCCTCGGAACAGACAGCATCCCTCAAATCTCATACGCCTCTACCAGTCCCTCCCTATCAGAGAAGGGACGCTACCCAAATTTCCTACGCACCGTACCTTCAGATCTGACGCAGACGCTGGCCATCAGTGACTTAATGGTTTACTTCAAATGGAGCTACGTGTCCGTCTTGTCGTCCGACGACGAATACGGTCGTCTCGCCATCGTACAACTACGCGAAAACCTACGACAAAAGGGAATCTGCTTCGCTGTCGACCAGTTGTTTGATCCCAACTTCCCGGGTGACGATTTACCTAAAATTACGCACTCGCTTAAAAACGCATACCCGGAGTCGAAAGTAGTCATCTTGTGGGCCGATCTCAAGGATGCCTTTCGTATAATCAAGTCAGCGCACGCTGAAGGAATGAATGACACGTTGTGGGTTATAGGCACGGAAACGTGGGGCGCCGAGCGGAAACTAAAAAACGAAATCGACGGCGCACGCGTCATCAAATTAGCCATTTCGGATATCCCAGTACAGCAAATGGAAGACCATTTAAATGCAATTACGTATCGCTCTAAACTGAACAATACATGGATTCCGCAAATTTGGAAACAGCTAGGATTATGTCCCGAGTTTGGACCCCACGTCAATTGTTATCCCGCTGTCCCAAGCGGCCGATATTTACCACGTTTCCGGCACGAGAACGTTATTGCATCCGTGTATGCGTTAGGGTATGGTTTACACCAGTACTTAAACTGTAGCGACACAAAGTGTAACACGACCCTTAAAACGCCTTTCGAATACGAGCGGTTCTTACGAATTCTGAAAGAGCCTGGGAACAGTTTCAAGGTTCCGAACAGTACAATGTATATAGAGTTTAACCAACAAGGTGACGTCACAGTGAACGCTTACAACTTTTTATACATCAGCGGCCGTAAAAATGACTTGATCAAATTGGGTCGTTGGTACGGGAACAACAGCTTAGAGATTGATGATGAAATATGGAACAAATACAATGGCAAAAGCCCACCAGTTGCAACGTGTGCTTTTCCGTGCCAACCTGGAACTTATAAACTACCCGGTTTGTCCGAATGTTGTTGGCAGTGTCTGCCATGTTACGGGGATGAGATTACCTCTACCGTTGACGCGCCAAAATGTCAAAAATGTAAAGAAATCGAAGTGCCTAGTTCGAGCCATGATAGATGTATACCCTTAAAAGATATGCGACTTAGTCTAGAGTCTAGCGCGGGGCAGACAGTTATCGCAATTTCATTGGTTGGTTTCACATCAGCGACCTTTGTACTGTGTATTTTCATACGCTATTGGAACACGCCGGTCGTCAAATCGTCGTCACGTGAAATAAGCGTGATTCAACTTATATGCATGATTCTGCTATTCTGCTACCCAGTCCTCTTCACGTTTCAAGCGTCAACGACTACGTGCATTTTACGAAACGTCGTGTTCTGCAGTTTACACACGCTCATCTTATCCTTCATCTTGTTGAAAACCTACCGCCTGCTGCGTGTCTTCCAACCCAAGCGATTCTCCAAAATCTCAAAATTCTTACACAACAAATACCAGCTACTGACGTCCTTCATTTTCGTCATCTTCGTTCTCTTGGTGCTGACCGGATGGTATTACGGACACATGCCGGAAGTGTTGCTCCACATCGCCAAAGAAGAGATGGGTTTCATTTACAATTGCGGACCGCACGAGAACATCGTCCTTTACTGCATAGTCGGGTTCATCATATTCTTGTCTTTGGCCAGCGGTTTCATGGCGTTTCGCGCCCGACGCTTGCCGTCCAACTTCAAAGAGGCCCAATACATATGGTTGGCCATGTTCATATCGTGTCTATCCTGGATTACCATGTTCCCTTTATACATCACCCAGACTCAGTCCGTCAAGCCTCTGGTGTTGATCGGCGTCAACGGGGCTAGCACGTTTTGCATGTTGTTGGTTTTGTATGGGTATAAAGTGCGAATTATTTTGTTTCAACCGCATTTAAACAGCACTGAACATTTCTCGAAGCTAGCAATAAATGCTACCGTGACGACGTTCATAAAAGATGCCGACCCTTCTGGCAGTACACCTCAGAATCAGCAACAGCAGCGACAGTCGTCCGTCATCAGTTTCGATTTCGACGGCATGTTCGATGAATACAAGAAAAGCAAAACGCGGTCGCGTTCGGCCGCGCTAAAACAGAGCTTCAAACATTTCCCGCGCTCCTTCCGAGCGACCAAACAAAACGCAGGGAAGAGCAGCAACAGCAACCAGCATCACTTGACGGACAAAGAGAAAAAACGACAACGCATGAAAGCTAAAAACAAGACGTTGCAGCTCCCGAAACGCAAGCGAGAGGACGAACTCATCCGAACAATGCCTCCGAAAAGTGCTTCGTTCGACGACGGGCAAGTTCTATCGAGCAAACTGCCGTTCAAATCCGAATTTTTCATCGATTTAGAAGACAATAAAACCCTGGGCTCACGTAGCGGGTCTGACGTGTCCCTGATTAGGAAATTAAACGATGCCAATGTAAATAGAGCGTTAAGTGATCAGAACCAATCAGAAAAGACGCTGGATACAACGAACAAACTTTACGATAGCATGCGCATCAAAAATCCAGTACGTCGTAAGAAATTAGAGAAACAGCAAAGTGTAGATAGTCCCTTAAGTGATGACCAATCAGAAGAGAAGCACGATTTGATGGACCAATTAGGAAGCAGTATCGACAAAAGTGTCCAATCAAATGTGAAGGTGAATGGAATATCGAATGGGTTTCTGCGTGGGATGAGTTTAGAAGATTATGATACTTTAGTTTAGAGTATGTTTACATTGTGTAACATGATAAGATAAGATTTTTTAAAGCTGGAATCTTAATAAAAGATTAACTCTAATCATTTCTTCGAGTTGAGTTTTGATAAATCAAGACATTAGGGAGGTTACACAATTTAGGACGTTTGACGCGCCCTTGGCAGCGTGTATTTAGATTTAGGCAAATTATGTACAGGCTGCCACAGACGCGTCAAACGTCCTAGATATTCTCTTGCGAAAAAAAAAATCATATTTTTTATAATAATTTCTTTCTACAGATTTTTATTTCTTTGTGTTTAAGTGAGTAAAGTAGTGTAAATACATGACGAAAAAAACCATTAATTTTTGGGGTTACTTTGACAAAAATTAACCAAACACCCACCCCTTGTCACCCCTCATCACACCCTCCTATCTAGATACTCCGGTAATGCGCATATTTGGTTCAAAAGTTCATTTATCTACAGGGGTACTTTTACCACAGTCAATCAACACCCATTCATCACCCTACCACCCTACCACCCTACCCCATTCATATAGAAACTCCGTTGAGGCACGTATTTGGATAAAATATTTCCAATATTAGAAAGCGAAAAGAAAGAGATGTAGGGTGTCAGTATCGGGTGCAAGAGGAAGGAGAGTGATCAATTTCCATAAAAGGTATTAAGACAATTTTTGCACTTCTCCTCTATTGGTTATAGCCTACCTCTGCCTCGGTGTGAAATGTTTTTTGAAATGAGATCTGAAATAATTTGAAGAAAACTAACACATTCTTACCTCATCAAGTAGACCTTGTGTTTGCATCAATCGACCAGAGAAATATAAGAAGATGGAACTCTATGATCGGAAGAAAAAGGTTTAATAAAATCAAAAAAGATCTATCCACGACTTTCACAGTCCCTATCTCTCCCCCCCCCCCCCCCTTCGAAGATATCAATTTCCTGTCCATAGAAATCCCAAGCGTGTAACGCCGAGGAAAATGGCTAGAAAGCTATCTTGAGATAACACTAAAAACGAAGGGAACGATGGCCATATTGGTTTACAGCGTCAACGCCAAGTACCAGGGATCCTTAGTTCGATTGGCCGATCTTTCCAAATCCGAGGCCGAGGAAATACAATTAAAAGCCAGTCTAAAGTCCTAAATTACCTGGCTATTGAGACTGCCTAATCGGACAAAACAATGTCGGACTAATATTTCGTCGGACTAAATTATTCGTCGGAAAAAATGTTTTTCGTCACTTTTGTCCGACTTATTTTGTCCGATAAGGTATTATAAAAATACAAAAAAGCAAGGCGTTTAGAAGAAAGGGAATGGTCACCTCAGGAAATTTCTTCAGATAAACATCAAGGATGGCTTGGACATATGGAACATCTGTATCTCCAATGCCTAATTGGTGAAGGAATCGATAAATTAATGTAATAGAGAGGCAAGAAGACCCTGAAATAAAGGGACGAGGGACGAGGGACGACGAGATGTATAAAAGAGAATGTTCATCAATTTCTTATTCTTGAGCTCAACCGAGATACTTATTCGCTTACTGCGTAGATTGCAGATCTGTAAAACCAAATACCTTTTTTTTTGTCGGTTGAAAAATATTTCAATTTGTCGTCGGTAACCAACAAGAAACATTGACGTAACTTTTACCGACGTTTGTTTTTTTGTCCGACAAAAGTGTCCTATGTAATTTAATTCAATTAACTTTCCAGATGGTCTAGGATGTAGTACATTATTTTAACCAATATTTGAATTAAGCTGCACAGAAAAAAAGGTTACCTAGCAACGGTGATGCAACAATATGGTAGCCCAGTAGCGAGACGGTACACATGGGTGATCGCAACCCATCCAGATGATACCCTTTATCCAACCACTGTAAGCCTTGCAACTAAATAAAATAGATGAGAAGTGTAAACAGGTAAAAAGACCTATGCAAAATCGTCCAAGAAACATCCCACAAAATTTAAGGAGATTTCATCAACTAGATATCAAAAGATATTTCACTTTTGTTTTCTATCAAGCGCCTCTTATTTTTGTAGCTACCGATTATCTTCTATACTTCGCCTCGTTTTCAAAATAGCACCTTTTTTAAACCTCTTTAATAAAGAACGAGAAATTCTTTTGATTTGAAACTTTCTACAAGTTAGTCACTTTTGTATAGGCTACATGTTAACGAACAAATATTTGTGAATTTCACAATTTGAATTAAGCTGCGGGAAAGGTCTATTTGCATAGAATTCTATGGGGATTGTCCGTCTTGTTTATCAGCCGGGTATCGAAAAATTCTTTTGCTTCCGTCAGCCGAAAAAAAACCCGATGCGTCGATGCGGAAAAAATTCCGGAAATGTTCTTTCAACGTATAATTGTTTTCCTTAAAATTTAAAGAGCTTTCCTCCAAGAGTTTTCTCGCCCAAAATTTCTTAGACAAACGATTTTATTGTTCGTAAAACTACCCTATCGGACAAAAAAATGTCGGACTTATTTTTCGTCGGACATAATTTTCGTCACCTCCAAAAGATTTCGTCATTGTTTCACTTTCGTTACCTTTTTTTGTCCGATAAAAGGTACCTTAAGTAAGCAAGTTAATCGGGGAGGCCTAGTGTCGGTAGCTATCTATCCCTCTTTCGCTAGCGCTAGACTACTGGGTGGATGTAGACTGAGGCCACACCAGCCGTCAGTTCCCAGTGACTTACCGCACAATTCAGTTACCCTAATTTGTGCTACT
>JAUJPO010059937.1:0-13403 GCA_032270745.1 Tiaropsis multicirrata | reverse complement strand
TTATAGGTTTCTTTTGTTTGTAGTGGAGATCGCACGATATTTAAAAACAAAAAATATGTGTATTTTCCTCCACTGACTGGATCTTTCTACAATTATTTTGTCATCAAAGCAACTAGAACTGGAGATATTGAGTGATATAATATATGTTCTAAAATATTCAATTTTTCTTGATTTTTCTTCATTTTTTTACAAAAATCACAAGGGGCCCACCAAAAATCTTATTTTAACATTTTTTGACATCTAAGCAAATATTTTTAGACTTATTACATGTCTGGGATCAAAGTTTGGATGGTTTAAAATAATCCCAAATTTTGCATAGTTTTTGGATTTTCATCAAAGCTGCCTGACTAATAGCTAATCATCCGAATACAGAAACTCTGATCTGTCAGTCTGTGCCTCAATTATTTTATTTTTTGCTGTGCATTGAGTCATATCCCCTAATGGCGAACACTTTACTTTAGTGTTGAAAAAAAATATATCTTTTGTGCAAAACCTTTTTTTTGTCAGTTATAAGGTTGAGATCACAAATAACTTGTGTTCGCGTCATTTTTGGCTCTAAAATATGTTTCGCTCGGTCGTTCGGCAATAAAAATGGTCAGAAAAATACACTCCAGACATAAGCTTGTTCAGATGGCATAAATCATCTAGTGCGTGGTCTGCAATATGCTTGTTGTTACATCCGAAGCGGCAAAATCAGTTATGCAGCGCTCTTAAAAGTTAAAAGCAAAAAATCTTTGAAAAATTGCAAATAGGAATTGTTTAAACGCTCAATAAATCTGTAAAATGTTCTTTGAAAAATATCTATCCCAGTTTTCAGAGGAAGGGAGAGCTGGCCCTGAGTCCAAATTGTGTTATATAAGTGGTGCCCCTAAAAATTTCTGAAATTTATTTTAGTGGAGAAAGTTCCACCCAGGTGTTGAAAAAAACAACCAAAAATAAACAGTGACAGTAAAATATTTTAAGTAACATCAAAGATTCAAATTGTTTTTTTTATGACTGTTTTTTTTCATATTGTTTCAAAGACTTCCTTTTGACATCTTAGCTTTCTCTTTTACCTTGTATTTTTGTATAATATCCTTTACAAATGAGAATGATCTAACCCGAACATACAATTCTATAAGGCATTTTAACAATTCCAATAAAATGTCTTCAGAATTATCATCAAAGCCTTGATTAATAAATAACATCATTTTTAAACAAAACCTCTACAATGAAAGATGTATTAACAGATCTTATATTTGAACCAGTGGTCTCATTTCTAAATACCTTTTCTTTTTCAATAAAAATAGCCTGAAAATCCTCATTTTCAGAACATAAACCACCTCTATTTTGAGCCTCTATCAGTGATTGATTTTCATCACTAACAATGCCGATGATTGAAGTATTATTTATGGAGCGTTGCTTGCTGTTTGCAAGCCTTTGCCCAGTACTGAATTTTATTCTAAGTGTGTCTTCAGAAACTTTTAAGAGAAAAAATGGAAAGATGGTTTACTGAAAACGAAAATTAGATCTTGTCTTGGAATATATAAAAATATTTTTAAAATAAATGAGTGATTTTAAAGAGAAAAGTAATGTTTAAAAGATTTTATATAAGAGTTTTTAAAAGTTTATAAAAAAGATTAGCGGCGCACCATGTTCTTGTCAATACGTTCACAATGAAATTTTGTAAATCACTAACAATGTTACTTTCCAATATGTTTATGATAGCTTGGTTTTGTCTGTTTGAATAATTCTTGTTGCGAGCTTTTTGAACCTACCTGTTCGTTCGTTTGTACGTTGGTTCGTTCGTTACCAGCTTTTCTCGTGATTGGCTCATTAGATTTTTCTGATTTTTTGCACACTGAAGGGTAACTATAAACCCTCTAATGTGACAGAGTCCGAATTTTGAAAAAAAAATTATTTGGGCCAATTTGGGCAAAATACAAGCCCAAAACGAGGTTTTTTGGATTTCCTCGAGATTGTATCATTTGATTTTTCTGATTTTTTGCATGATGTCGCTTTTAGCCAAAAACAGTCTGAAAAAGAGGTTTTTGGGGGTTTTCTCAAAATTGGTTCATTATTTTTTTCACAAAGATGGTCATATGGATATCTATGATATGATTTTTTAAAGATACGCACATTCATCAGAAAGACAAATTTCTCTTTCCCTGGTATTAATTGAGCTGTGCTCATTCATTCATTCATTCTTATGGAGTTCAGGGTTAATTTAATTTTATAACCAGGTAGGTACATAAAAGTATCAATAAGTTTTCGCACTGCACATCCTTCCTTTTCAATACTTGTCAATTGTAAAGCATCTATCTCAACCCTAGAAATTAGCTTGACCTCACATTTATCTTTATGAAACTCCATCTCTGGAGTTTTATAAAAGGAAACAATTTTTTCACCAAGCTTTGTGGTTAACAATGTAGCAGCAGAAAATGATAATGTTGGAAAGTAGGTACATGCATCAAGGGCAAAGCTGTCAAAAAAAGCTATCAAGAAACTTTCCAACATTGCCAGATTTTTCTAAAAGATTTAATTCATTTTCTGCTTCTTTAATAAAAGCTACACTTAATTGATTATTGTAGAGCTTGAAATTATCACGAATTTCTTTAGGGTAGCAAAGGTCGTTTTCAAGCTCTGAGATAGATTTCAACACCAAGTCATGCAGAGCACTGTCAGTCAATTTTGAGCTGTAATACCTATCATAATGGTATTCTTCATGCATGCTTGACATGTGCCTTGTCAATCCTCCCTTTGATTTGTTTTTTTGTCACAATACTGACATAAAAACTCTGGCTTTTTATCTTCATTTTCAACAACAACAACTACTGATGATGCAGCACCATCTTGACTTGATTTTGATCCACTGGTTGAAACTTCATCCACCATACCCACAACAATCTCATTCAGTTCAACCTGCTTATCAACTACCTCAAAAAAAATGGAAATATCTGGAGCCAAAAAAATCAAATTCAAATTCAGTTTCAACAATTTGAGAGCTTAAAGTTTCAAAGATTTCAGCCATTTTCTCTAATATAAGTGATTTTCTTGTTTTGTTTTGATATGTTGTATGTCTAGAACGCGCTCGCCCAAAACATGGAATTGTGTTTTGATCATGTGACCAAAATAAAAACTCTGCAACCTCTTAGCCCACGTTTCCAGACCAGGTTCTTTTTCAATTGACATTACTTGCTATAAAACAATGATGTGGATCGGTATTTTACTGGACAGTCTTGTACCTTTTTTATATCTTTACTCGTGGTTTTTATAATACTCACTGGCTTATAATACTTGCTTGTTTTGAGCTGCTTATTGTCAAATAGGTTACTTGATTGCAAAACCCTTACATCTTTTTAGACGTCAGTTTAACTTGTCCGTGAACAATGGAAAAATTTATAACTCCACAAAAATTTACATGACTTCCTTTTTTTCAGTGTATAGATCAGAAATTTTAAGAGGCAGTTAGAAAAAGACAATGCTAAGATCCTGCAAAATTTGAGATTGTTTCAACGATTACAAAAGCGTATGTCAAAATTTCAATTTTAGGCGCGTTTTTTTGGTATCTCCAGGTGATCCAAAAAAAGATCAGACGTTTGATGACATTTTGGGGCAAAAACACATAAAAAGACAACCTTAAGGTAACTTATCAGCAACTTATGGAAAAACCAGAAATTATTGATTTACTAAAATTCATCTAATTCTTCTTGTTCTGTTTGTCTAATTGTATAATTTAAGAACAATTTGGTTCCAAACGAAAATTCATTCCAAAAGAAAGAAATGGGTTATTATAGCAATGTCATAGATCTTTGGTATGACTACGAAGGTTTGTATGACGTTTATGCATAACACTGATAAAGAGTTTTAATATTTTTATTTGCAAAATGTCGACTGATACACAACGAAACTCGACGAGTTTCTAAGGTTGGTAAAGCTGGGATAAAATATTGTTTTACAACGTAAAAATTTAGAATTCTTTCATATCGTGTCTAATTATGGAGAACTCTAAATTATTAGTTTTGATTGAACAAAATATATTTCAACACCTTTTTCAAGTAGTGTAAAATTTTGCCTTTGTGTTTGCGATGAAAAACTCACATCCTATGTTACATTTTCATTGATTTTAAATGTAACACATCCACAAAGAGGTGCTTTCCATGGATTTTCTTTCATAATAACTCATAATAAAACTACGATAGCAGTTGGTTGTATTTTATACATGGTTTTTTTCCTTAGAAAAAAACTTCTAGTAGGTATTCTCATCCGGAGCAAAAGAAACTTGCTGTTTCTTGATTATCATTATTTTTACGTTTTTATATTTTGTTATGTTTGCTTTGTATAATAACATCCACTCAAATGTTTTATTATTGCATAATATTTTTACCAGTATAAGAATTTAAACCATTTTATTTGAAAATTTAGATTTAAAACTGAATAATACCACAAAATTTGAAACATCCTTGAAGAACTAGTTTGATTTAACCGACGTATGTATACAAAAAGCATGGCAATTCTTCAAAGTTTTGAAGTTTCATAAAGGTTTTGATTAGTTCTTGTTACAAATATGTTTTGTTGTATTCTGAAATTTAAAGCGTTACAACGGTAACGGTGACGGATGAAGGAAACCGCCCCAGACTTAAAAGTAGTGGGAAAGGTAGTGATACTGGGTGAGATTGTATATTCAACCTCTGAAGGTATCAGTTTGACTTGTGTTAATTCTTTTGATTTTCTTCCTTAGCATAGAAAATAACATCCAAACAAAACAAAAGAATGCACAACATAAATAAAAGAAATTGAAATTATGATCACAACCAAACTACTCCAAAAATGCTTCCAACAACATACGCCGATACATCAAAAGATAAGAAGACATATCGTCAACATTCAACTGAAGATGGTTACCACTCCTTACCAGGTTCTCCATGGACACCTATAGGTGCAACACACCATTTTGGAAATGCAACAATGCCTTCCCCTGGGGCTGATTTTTTGCCTCCATTGAATTCATCTTTCATCAATAGAGACACTACAAATACATTGGATGGGCGAGGAATACTGATTGAACGAATCAAAGTAGCACAACACACCATTGATAGTTTATCAGCCAAGGTGTTTTTCTTTGAGAACGAACGAACGCTTTTAAAAGAAAAGAAGGAACAATTCGAAACTGGTTACTTTAAACTTGTTGAGGAGAATTCCAAGTTGTTGAATGAGAAAATTTATAAGGACACTTTGTTAAAGAAATTGAATTTGATGCAAGAGGAGGTCGACAAATTGTTGAAAAAGCAAGAACATTTGCAAGAAAATTATAACGAACAGTTGCACGTGATTGATAAGTATAAACGCGATAAAACAAATCTCGAAGATGAAGTGGAAGCTCTTAAGAAAGTTAACCAGGAAATACATTTATCGGCTACCAAAGAATCAGCGTCGTCGGAACGGTTGAGAAGTAGCGAAGAAGAGCTGAAGAATCGATGCATTGTTTTACGAATCGAGAAAGAAACATTAGGCTCCGAAGTGGAACGCTTGATTGGGAAACTGAAAAATCAGGATGAAAAATTGAGATCTCGTAAAGAGAAAGAGCAGGACTTGATTAAGGAGAACTCGATTTTGAGACAAGAGATACGTGTTAAAGATCGCGAGTTGCGCGACACGACGGAAAATGGGATCTATCTTCAGGATCAGTTACAAATGGTGGTTGATGAGAAAAATGATTTTGCGAATCAGTCGAAACATGGGAGTTTTTTAGTTCATGAAGAGCTAAGAGAGCTTCATGGAAAACTAGATGCAAGTCAAAAATGTCTCTTCGATGAGAAAAAGGAACTAGAAAACATACGAAACGAGAGAGATTCGTTTGAAATTCATATCGAGAAATTGAAATCGAAATTATTGGATTCGGAGAATCAGGAAAAGACCTTCCGAGGAACGATTCAGAAACTTGAAAAACAAACCCAAAATGATCGATTCAAGATTCTTAATTTTGAAAAGGAGACCAGCTCATTGAAACAACGAATCAGGAATTTAAAACAGGATAATACTTCTCTTAGTGATAACATCAAATCGATCGAATCACGAATGAAAGAGGAATTATCGAGTAAAAAAGTCGAATACGAACGCTTGTCTTTAGAATCGAAACAAATTCAAGAAGAGTTGCAGCGCAAAACTGATCAACTAGAAACAGATCATGTTGGTTATGTTGCTGAGTCTAGAGCCGTTAAAAAGGCGTTAGAAGATCAGTCGAGTCATTTGCAAAACGAGCTTGAAACAGTAACACATCATTTTATGGAGTATAAAAGAGAGCAAGAAACTTGTCTAACTTTCAATCAAACTGAGGTGCAAGACCTTAAAAAACAAAATACGAACGTGTCCAAAAGGTTGTCCTCAAGTGAGGCACAACTCGAAAAGTTGACTCTGAATTTTGACGAGTGCTCCAAGGAATTACAGTGTACTCGGAAAGAAAACGAAAGTCTCCAGATAGAAGTTGATGAAAGAGATAAGGTTGTCGAACAATTCAAAACGAGGATAAAGAAACTTGAAAAAGAGGCTAACGAGTTAAATGAAAAACACACCAACAACATGACTTTGATTGATCAATTAAACCAGCAATCGAAAGCTGAGTTAGCATCTCAAAAATCCATATACGATGACAAGCTGAAGTTGTTGAAAACGGATTATGAGCTCTTGAAAACGTCTTTACGAAATTGCGAACAGGAAAAATCAATTTGCATCGAAACGTATAAGAAACAAATTAAAAGTTTACAAACGCAAAGCGACGGGGATGTCGAGAAACTAGCCCACGAGCGTGATGAGTTATCTACATCATTACAGTCAGCTCATCTGGATTTGAATGAATACAAAGTCAAATTTAACTCTTTAGAGAAAGAACTAGAGGAGGTTTGTATGGTCAATGCAGATTTGAAACAGAATTTATCATTGCTTTCCAAAGAATTAGAAACGTACCAAGTGGAGAATCAAAACAGCTTGGATAAGGATGACGAGATTGGTGAGTTACGTCAAATCATACTCAACTTGCGTAAACGAGAGGAAGAAATGGCTCGAACTATATCTAAAAGCAAAACGGAGAAGACTTGTTTTGATGGGGAATTGACTGTTTTGAAGCAAGAGAATGATTCGTTGAAGGCTGGTCAGAAAGATATACAGCAGCAATGGGAGAAGGATCGAAAAGAATTTTTGGAAAAGATTGATATGACAACCAAACAACAGAATGATTTGCAAGTATGACAACTGTTTTCTTTTCTATTCTCTTTCGTTCATTTAAAGCTTTAGTAAGTTCTCTTTACTCGATCCATATATGATGGTTATATTGATGTTTTTTTAAACATAACATAACAACTCATCAGATGCAACTAAAAGCTTTTGAAACATCGAGTTATATGTTTTTAAATTGTTGCTTCAAATTACTACAGCTCGTATGTTTCACTCGCATTGAGCACTATTGCGGAATATTGTTCAGCTTTCATTGTTTTCTTGTCTTGTTTATTTCCCTTTCGTCATTTTTGATTTGACAGCTAAAATTGTTTTCAAGGACATCCCCATTACATAATGATGAATTTTTGAATTTTTGTTTATTTTTATAGCTACGCAACGACAAGTTGAAAGCTGAGTGTCGAAAACGTGCCATGCAAAGCCATGCCAAATGTGGTGAGCTTGAAATGTTTAAAACCGATCTGTATAGCATGAAAAAAGAACTAGATGTGGTGGTCGAGTTGAACAAAAAATTGGAACAAGTCAACGAGACATTACAAGATGAAAATAAGACTTTAACTCAGGATGTTGCTCAACATCAGCATGATATAGGCGTACTTAAAACGTCTTATGAAGACCTCTTGGCCAAAGAGTTATCGAAACAAAAATCGGAATTCATCTTGAAGGAAAACCAACTTTTAAAACGTATTTCTAATGGTGCAAATGTTTTGAATCCCCTTCACCAGAATGGAATGACTTCGTTTTGATTCTCTGGGAAAGCGCGTATGTAGCTATGTTTTCATTCTTATATCATTCCTTTTTAGAATTCTTTGAAAAGTTGAGATCTATGAAGGGTGTCTTTTTCTTTGGGTTTAGGTTATTGTTATGATTGCTTGCTGAATATCTTTCGAATTTTAGAATGCACTATAAGTTTGTGTATAATATTTATGTTTTCAAAAAGATTTAATAGGATCTATATTTGTGGTGCGTGTAATGGTTGACAAATTTTGTTCAATTGGGGTTTTAGGCAGGGGTAGTTTTCTTCATACGGGAGTCTATTTTTTATACGGGGAATTATTTTGATACCATAGATATTGAATCTTGATTTTTATTTTCAAATTTTTATGTATTATTTAAAAAAAATGATTTCCAGTAAGAGATTTCTTTACGATATTTTTATATAGAAACCTGAAATGCTCATTTTTACTTGTTAATTTGAAGAGAAAGAAGGTATGATCATCTTAACTGAACCACTATTGAGGTTAGGGTTTACGAGAATGGTTTTACGTCTATGGCAACAGAAGTCGTTTGGCATTTATGTCCACAGCGATTTCTATTCTGACAAACAATTTAGTAAAATGTTTTTCTTATCATAATTTTCTTGTGAACAACTTTACAGTAGGTTAAATTCTTAGATAGGTTTGGTAATAATTGATGCTTGGTTGATGCCTGATTATCAAAACAAACCAGAGCCATGGCAGATATATTGAAGATTTTAAAAACAAGAAATTTAGAAAGTACACGACTCCGAAGGCGGGAGCAAATGCGTCAAAATACTCATCAAACTCCATCAAACCATATGATCAAACTAGCGAGCAAACTTTTCATTAAACACAATTGGTTCGTCAAACTAAATTTTAAGGTTTGATAAAGTTTGATGCATTTGACTCAATTGTCATCAAACAATCTTAAAAAATTTAAGGCGGGGTAAAATGCGTCAAACTACTCACCAAACTCCATCAAACTAGCGAGTTTGATACATTTGATTTGACCATGAAACTAAATTTTTTTCAATAAAGTAAAAAAGAAGAAAAAAATCCAATTTGATGAAGTTTGACAGCGTGCAAACATTTCATCCTACAAAATCGGCTCGTCAAACTCGTTTCATTAACCCTATTGCCGAAGTGTTAGAATAGATGTCATGGTATACCCGACATGTAAATTTTCAACCGCATTGCCGCATGTGTCATTCCATTGGTCAATAAAAATTAGTTATATGTTTATGTCGGATATTACGCAAATGTAAAGGTTGCGACAAAGGACTTATCTTACATTGGCAAACAAATTGATAATTCGCATGTCGGGTATATCCGGCAATAACACGGAAAGGGTTTAAACATTCGAAATATCATCAAACCGTTTGATGAGGAGTTTGATGAGTAGTTTGACGCACTTGATTAACAAGAGAATTAAATATCTCATACATTAGCTATATTAAGATATTTTAAACTGACCTATATTTTAGCAGCACAATTTTTATATCGAAATTTTATTTCTTTAAAAGACTTTTTATTTTCATACTTTTTAAGTGTTTTAGCATACAGATAGTATAATTTTAGCACCCAATATACGACATATCAAATTTTGTACATACAGCTTAATTATTTGTAAAAAGCTATTGTTTAGTGTCATTTTACAAGATTTTACATATCGTTATGGGAACATAGTGCTAAACCTTTCACGAGTGCAGACTTGTGATGAGATTCGCAATCCCCCCCCCTTGATCTCGAAACTACCGTTGGACAAAAAGGTTACTTTTGGACCCTTTAAAATCCTTTTTGACCATTTTTTAGTAAATTTGTTTTCCAATTTTCCGACTCTCGCCGTATGCCTTGCTCTTTTTAGAATCTCAAAAAATCCTTAAAGGACATGGTACCAAAAAATGTCGGACTTATTTTTCGTCGGACTAAATTATTCGTCGGACAAAATTTTCGTCACCTCCTAAAAATTTCGTCACTTTTGTCCGACGAAAAGTTTTGTCCAAATCTAAAATTTCAAATCTAAACATTTTGTATTAAAAACGGTAAAACATGCTTAGATATGTTTTGAAAATAATATAATATAATTTTTCCCATAATTTTCACTTTAGTTAATATTTTTTCTTTTTGTTACACATTACGTATATAATTGCATGAGCAAGCATTTAGGCAAATTTTTAGTTTGGACGAAATTTTTCGTCGGACGTATTTTTCGTCGGACAAAATTATTAGTCGGACATAAATTTCGTCACTTTTGTCCGACATTTTTTTGTCCGATAAGGTATTGCTTTCTTTAACCTTTCATCATGGTTTGACGTCAATGAGTTGATATGCTAAGAACATTTTGGCCCCTCAGGGGGTTGGGTTTGCCTCACTGGGTCTATCATTCAAATAATTTTTATAGGAAATTACTTTAGTATATTGATGATGCGTCTAAAGGTGATTTTTGTTTGAATTTTTACGATTGATCTGCAAAGCATATTCTGTGAGCAATTCATAGCGAAAGCTACTCGCTAGTGATAACTTTTAAGAAGCACTCCACTGTCGACAGAAGCGGGGACCGTCTGAATATCGTCTAAACGTTACAAACCACACACGGTAGGATTTAGTAAACGGTATAGTTTGGTACAGGCTATCACTCACAGCACGCTATATTTTAGCTCAAACTAAAAAAGAGTCTTCCAATCTAAGGAACCCCAAAAAATAGATGAGAGTTTTTCGGCCCAGTAGTGGACATAATCAGAAGTTTATCGTTATTCGAATCATGAATTTTGACGTTTAGCTACACGTTTCAATGGAAACGTAATCAAACGTTAGATCCATAGCGTGCCCTGAAATTTTCAGTCCCAGCACGTTCCAATTCCCCCACCTGAAATATCTGGTTCCACCTAAAAACAGTATTATTTCATTAGAGGGACCCGGCCCTATAACTTAACTTGTAATTTTTGAAGCATGACAATAAAAAAATTTGATGAGAAATGTGTGATTTCTAAAATCCTAAAATTCCAAACTCCCACCACAACATTTACGACTCAATTCAACAAAACCCCCCCCGGCAAAGTGTGTGGGGGGTGGGGTGTGCACTATGAGATCCCGTGAGTGAAAGATATTTGATGACACAATTAGTCAGTTTGATTGATGAACCTCAATAATACTTTAAGAACACGGGAGGAATAATATTGGAGTGAGAGACAAAATGTGATTGTTTTACATACCATGACTCTCGTTCGTCAAGTCTTTCCGGCTCCATGAACAATTTCAATGAATCGTAGAGCGAACATTGATCTTGCGGCGTGGTCACACCGAAGCACTCAGCCCCAGCCTCCTCATGAATCGGCATCTTGCGCGTCTGTATTTCTTCTCCATTCTTTTCGTCGCACTCCGCAGGGTTTTGCCACTCCATGATCAAGCAGGTGGCTTTTGAGATCTGCTCCGTGTTGAACGTTTCCGGATTCAATTCAGTTGCACTTTCTTCATTGTTCACGTTAGCTTTAGAGGAGGCCTTGATGAGGAACTTCAAATTTGATGATGTCTGTGTCGTTTTAATTTTGTTCTCTGTCGCCGGCTCGCCCCCGCCACCGCTCTTATTGTCAGGCGACTCGTTCGATTCTGTCGTATCTGTCACGTTAACATTGATAGATTCGGTCGTAAATTTGGCACGTTCTCGTAAAATGTCCTCTAATTTCTCGTAAGTGGTGTCTTTTTTTATCGTCACATAGAAAGACAATCCTACAAGGCTTTTCAGTTCTTTCGTGCACACTTTCAAATGGAAGGACCAGTGTTTGGTCTGACAATCGCGCGAACAGTACGACGCGACCATACAGCGCGTGCACCGCTTCAACTTTCCTTGAATCTCTTCTTGAGGCTTCAGGCAATTATCACAGCGCATGACGTTGCGCGCGTGCGAAAGATGCTGAAAAACCGGTACTGAAATGACGTCACTCTCGTCTTTGGCGGAAACTTCCGCGGCAACGATAAATTTCTGTTTGGCGAATGGAGTGAGCGATGTTTGAAGGTTATTGCAGACGTCTGTGACACCCGAAAACAAGGCGATCAAATGGTGGGGTACTTTAACAGTTGTTTGTAACATGTTCACCAGGTGCCATAGTTTTGCGTTCGACGTGGAGATTTGCAGTTTGACAAGTAATGGAGGTGATGCTATGTCACGCGTGAAGAAAACGACTTGAACTGTTAGTTTTGAGGAAGGGATTGGAAGTGATATTTGCGCACACGGATCGTACGAATAAGACACCTGAGGAATAAAAAGAAAAAAATGTTTTAACTTGTTTTAACAAGGTCTTATAAAGCCATACATAATAAGAATACATCCATATAACTTTAGGCCTGATTTCAAAACCAAAGGCCACCAAATAGAAACCTTTTAAGGGCTCTGACTATAGTGAATTTTCGTAATTTGTTATGCATTAAATGTTAATTTGAACGTTTTATAGGTCGTTTAAGTATATTGTGTTATACATTTTCTGTTAGTCCAATCATTTCTACATCTAAAAATATAAAGATTTTTGCGAAGAAGAGTATTTCAACTTTGAGGACCTTATTCTCGGTGAAAAATGAACATTTAAAATTTTGGAACTAAAAATAGATTTGCGGAACATTTTTGTAACAGCTTCTTTGTCTCAAAATCTTGAAAATAGTGGTTTTACGTCAGTTTTTCACTCATAATTTTTCACGCATTCGATGAGAAAAGATTTCCGCAAAATTCTAAATAACACAACTATATATGAGTACTTTGGAAAAGATTCGACGGAAAAAGCTGTTTTTCCCATCGAGATTAAGCATTTTTGTAAAAAGTACATGATTAACGTCTTTATCACGTCTTTTTATGGTCCATGCTTCATTGATTTCTTAAGTACTCATGATAGAATTAATTAAATAAGACTTTTCAAAAGCAGTCTGTTCCTAAAAATGTCAAGAAGGTGAAAACAAAAGGTTGCCAAAACCGATCGACCATAAATCGTAAAGCGTAAATTTTTCCAAGGGACAAGAAAGAAGTTCGAGATAGTGGAAGTTTGAGATAATGGGAGTTCGAACTTTCACTATAAAGTTCGCGATAACGGGAAGGAACCGATGAAAAAGTTTGAGATAATGAGACATCGAGCTATCGAGGAGAGATAATGAGACATCGAGCTATCGAGGAGAGGGGTTCGAGGTAACAAAAATCGACTGATGAGTAAAATTTCATAGCTAAACAAGTGATACTTTTATGGACCTACCTGATAGAACCCATAATAAATATAAACCACTTTTAAGTCAATTATAGTATACAGATGATTTAACATATTTAAAATTTTGAATTTCTTAAAGCCAGTTGATATGAGAGGTTTTTTTTAGATGTGCTTACAAAAAAATGAAAAAATGAAATTTTCAAAAAATGAAAAAAAGACTTATCATTTAAAGAATAAGTGTACCAAATTTCAGCAAAATATGATAAATTTT
>JAUJPO010059926.1:0-13404 GCA_032270745.1 Tiaropsis multicirrata | reverse complement strand
TGGATGCATGGATATATGGATGCGTGGATATATGGATGCATAGATATATGGATGCATGGATATATAGATACATGGATATATGTTACAGATATGTAGTATAGTATAATAGTATAGTATGATAGATATGATACAGTATTATATAATATAATACGGTTATATATTATATAAATTATTATCTCCTTAATATGATGTTAAAGATAGATAGCGATTCAACCCTTTTTCGAAATGTTTGGTTTGTTTTGATGAGCTCAGCACAAAAAAAGGGCGGGAAAACTCAGGGAATTCCCCTGTGGCGAATAATTGTTTTTCATTTTCTTTTTGTTTCAGCTGACGTCAATGTAATTAAGAAATATAGAAAATATCAATGAAGTTAGGACTTAAAATTTCTAAATTTTTTCTTTAATAAGTCATTTGTTAAAGATTCAAAGGTTTAACCTAATTCAAAGTTTACGCCCAAAAACGCCCGAAATTGTGTACACCAAAGTTATCGATAATAATAAAAGTTTTTATAATAAATTGTAGGCAATTTAGAGAAAAGCGAATAGACTAGAAGTCAAATAGAAAAAAATCAAAGATATTTATAAGGAATTGGAAAACATGGACAAATAATAAAAAACACCGTCCATTCGCTTACACCGCAGCTTTAACTCTTTTAAAAGAGTTTTAACTTTACAGACTAGTAGACCAGCCCGGTAAGAAAAGAACGCAAAATGGTAGATCAAAGTAGCGAAAACCAACGCTGCCGGTGTATTTGGATGTCGCGAACACGCGTTTCTAAACCAAAACAGTCATCTCTTTCAAACTGGTTGATTGCAGTCGTTGTTCAAACAGTAAGTAAACTATAAAATAGGTACAATATTTTCCGATTTGATTTTTTTGAAGGAAGGTAAGATATCAAGAAGGTCACTTCACTTCTTGTTGTCGTTGTCTCCCTCCATCATTTTGATTATCAGTTGTTGTTTTTTTATTATTATTTTTATAATTGTATTTCAGGCACTTCCATATTTCAAAATGGCTATTGGTCCTATTAAGAATAATGATATTTTAAATAATAAAGTGCTCTATTTATGCGCTTATTTTTCATGGTTATGCGCTCTTTTAGTTTGCTAAACTCTTTGGGTTTGCTCTTTTATTTGTTCTTTTTGTTTGCTTCTAAACCGAAGTTTATGCCTTGGGCCAAGTTAGAGTAGGGCAATTTTTGGAAATGTGTTCTGTAGGTCATTCAACAGAAAAAAATCAAAAAATTGGCAGTATCTTCTTTTTGGCATGATTTATTAAACACTTGAAAATAATCCTCAAAACGAAAGGGATCCCAAACGAAAGGCTAATCTTTCCATATATCCAAACAGAATTGTTATAACTTTTACCAACATAAAGTTATTTGGATTGAAAGTTGATCAAAATCAAGCACTGTTTGCCCAGGGGTGGAAAAAACCTAGTTTGTCTAGAACTGCTCTGTTTGCTTTTTTTCAATGTCTATATAATTCTCCTTGCAAAAACACAAAATTGAGACATTTAAAGCTTTTCTAGTCCCTAGGGGGTCCCTGGAAGTCAAGGGAAATGAAAAAAAAATTGAAAAATTGCTAATTTTGCCCTTTTTCCCAAAATTCGTCATATTTTGGTCCCAAAACTCAAACTAAAACTTATTTCATGGTTTTTGCATCCTATTACAATTAAACTTTGAGAGAAAAGTCAAATCTTTGACCTTTGATTGCCAAAAGTAGACTAATTTTTAGATTTTTTATCAAAAAAGAGTCAAAATGCGCACTTTTTGACCAAGTTCTGAAATTTCTACAAGAAGCTTGAAATAACTTTTTTGCGCTAGGCTGCGGCAGGCAAATGACTCTGAAATCAGATACTACACCGTAACTACTTTCTTAGAATCATATACTTCACTGCGGCAAATGATGACAAAAAGTTTAAAACGGGGTCAAACTTTGTCTGACCACTGCTTAAATCACTACCTTAAGTACAAAGCATCACAAGTAGATATTGTCCAAAATCTTCTTTTTCCTTTTTTTTTTTTAAGTCCAACAAAGCAACAAAAAATTGGCTCAATTTTGAGCAAAAGTAAAGATTTTTTCTCCACTAACCGTAGGGTAGGGACGTGGAAAAATTGGATTTTCGGAGATTTTAATGGGCTCAAAATGGCCTTTTTAGACCGTTTTTGAGCCAAAATTTGCTAAAAATGTAAAAAAAAACATGATTTTTTTTGGTTTTGCACAAATTTCATACAATTGGCCCTAGCAACGCATAAATTTTTTTCATAAAAACAATTTGAGCATCTCAGCTTGAACTATGGGCATTTTGGCAGTTTTCGGCCAAAAATTAAAAAAAACTAAGATTCGGTCCCAAACCCCCATATTTGAAAAAAAAAAAGATTTTTTTTCTCAAAAGCTGTATCCCATTAGGGCCTTTCCAAAAAGTGTTTACTTTTGTCTCTACCATTTTTAGTTCGTGAGATAAGAAGTTGTTTCCAAATTTCCCTATTCTGGGCACACAGTGCGTAGTACGTTTTCTTCGGTCCCCCTTACCCTTAAGCGTACAAGGTACTGCCGATAAAAAGTTAAAAATGTTTTAATCACAAAAGAATAGAGGGGCAGTAGCGGTAGGAATATTGGTCTTATGAAACACAATAAACATAATCTAGGGTAACAAATTTTGGCGAGGATAAATTATGGCGGGAAATAGATTTGGCGGATTTGGAGGATTTGGTGGGAATTTAATTTGGATGGAGAAAAAAAATCTAATTTGGCGGGGGTTTAATTTGGCGGATGACGGAAAAACTTAATTTTGGCGGCAAACTCACGAGAGCCGCCAACATTTCTCCCCGCCAAAATTTGTTACCCTAAGGTATTAAAGGTAGAAAAGGAAGGAAGGTTTTGCCATTTGCATGACTGCTCTCTGTGCTGTATAAAAAAGGCTTTCTGGATTAACACTCATGGCAATTACTTGTGCTTCAAATCATAAAAGCGTCTACAGGCTCGAGGCTACCACATAGATATCAGTAGAGTAGATAGATTGAGAATAGTTTGCGAGAGCTTTTTTAGCTGAAGTGAGCAGAAATATGAAAAAGGTTAAAGATAAATAAACTAATGTACCGTTTTGTTCCATCCCAAAAAGCTTTCCATTCCAGTTGAAGAGTTAGTACAAGCGTCCAGAGCTCTCAATATAAGCAATTTAAGCGAAGAAGCCATGTGTTGAGATTTCAATAAAGTCAAAAGTTTTCTTTGCACGTTGCTGACGATCAACAATCTAGAAAGAAATGTTCTTTTTTTCCAAATTTTGTGTTCCGTGAGTTTACTTAATTTCAGTTACATTTTTTTCATGCGTATAAATAAAGTTATAGTCGATTCAATTTTGAAAAACTCTTGGCCTTTTCCAGGTGCAATTTTATGATTTTCCAGGATGGTTTTCCAGGACTGAAACCAATTACAAGAGGACTTTACAGGACTTTCAAGGACTAGTGGCCACCTTACAGTATACGAGAAGATAATCCAAATTATAAATGCGCTACCTTTGGTACTCTTGACAAGCAGATGCAAGGAGTGTGGTCAATTTCAAGCCAGCTTTCAAGAAACGGATGTTGGCAGCCAAAGGTAGTGAGCAAACTTTATCCATGTTCAAAGCGTAAATTGCCCATTCGGTAATGATCGAAGCAAAGTGTTTCTCTTTCATCTTCATAGACGGTTGAGATCTCAAGTAAGCCTGGAAAAACAAAAAGATGAATGGATGAACGAATGAAGAGAGGAGAAAAGAGAGATTCCCTGAAAGAACGAAAGAATGAGCGAGTGAGCGAATGAATGAATGAATGAATGAATGAATGAATGAACGAATGAATGAATGGATGAATGGACGAATGAGCGAGTGAGCAAATGAATGAATGAATGAATGAACGAACGAATGAGCGAATGAATAAATAAATGGACAAATTAATGAAAAATTAGACTATTTTAATAATCTATGTTTTTAACTCAGAAAGAATATCACGAAGATAGAGTCCGCGCGCCGATTAACAAAAAAACATTATTGGTTATTATATTGGTTATTATATTTTCTGACTTTTCCGTGGTTATTAGCCTGTATCATTATTATAATAACACGACTAGCCTGCTAGTCTATGAAAAATAAACGACAGGGTATCTTTATGCACTTAATATAGTAATTGTAGTAATGTAAAACTATCCACAAATGAAAATCTGTTGATTGTTTTGTTATAAAAATATTACATACCATAGCCGTCGGGATGATATTGGGCAGTTCGTCCAACATGGTTACCCACTTGGCGTCTCTTTCGGCTTCGCTGTCCAACACAACATAATCTTGAAGCTGTTTAACTTGTGCGGGTTCTTTCAACTCCAACGTCTTTTTGTAATCTTCAACCAGCTTTTCGAAGTCACTACGTTCCACTATTTCAATATTCTAGAAAAAGGAAACATGATTATAATATTAATGATATCCAATACGGAAACATCCTAAAGTGCCAGATGTTTACTTCACCCGGATATTTAGGATGCTTCCGTATAAAAGGTTAGGTAATGGATATAATGAATTACCGGGTCATCGGAAACTTCTAATTTTCAGTTATTTTTCAAGAAGCACCAACAAACGCCCCGCCTCGAAGCAACGACGCTTTATGATTTCATTCAATGTCCCAGAAAATATTATAGTCGATAAATTGGGTCAATAACTTAGTAGAAACCTGACTGTTAGGTAAATAAATACCTTCTTTTCCACATTTTCAGATCTTCATTGGACCCCTTTGGATTACCACTATTTCTTAAAGACATTTTAGCGTTACTCCCTCGGATGTCTGCTCATTTTCCCCAGATTTTGGTGTAAACCCCTCGGAAATCCACTACATTTTATGAGCTAACCCTTCGGACAAGAAATCAATATTCTCAACAATGTGTGGACAAATCATTTCTGGAAAAGCCCAATTTGAATTGGTCTGAGAATCAATATTTTATTACCTTCAACTTTTTGACTTGAGTTTGGTATGGGTTGAACATCATGGAAATAGAAGTCCAATTATCGTCCAGCATTTCAAAGTCATGTTGCAGCTGGTTGTCATCAAACTCGCTGTCTTCGAAGTCAATTTCTTCGTCACTATCTATCATCTCAAGACCAGCAACTTTCTGTTAAAGTAAAACAAAAAGAGATTGTACAGTGTTTTTTAGTTATAAGAAGGGCATTGAAAAAAATAGTTTGATCCATTTTTTCTTCGAAAATTCGATGCGGGAAAAATCAGAAATTTTCACTTTTGTTCTCTCAACGTAAAGTAAAGCTTTTTTCCCTAAAAAGAATTATGAATTCTCCTCCGCAACATGAACGACAGAAGTTTAGTATGATTCGTACAGTACCATAGCCATCGGCCATGGTGTCTGGTGACTAGCCCCCGCTTGGCCCTCCCAAAAGTCCCCATTTTCCTGGCCCGTTGGCCCCAAGCATGGGGGGGGGGGGGTTTCCTTAGATACTAAACAATTTTTCTGGAAAAGCTCAGAACTTACGTCATCAGCAGGTTTTGAAGATGCATTTTCAGAGTCCTTTTTTTCTTCGTTGAAATCCTTTGCTGATGGGCTAAGCGATTCCAAAAAGTCACGACTCGTATTTTGGTTGGCATTCTGAAATTTTGAATTTCACATAAAAAGTTATTCTCCAAAAGAAAAAGGAGAGCTCAAGACTTAACAGTTTTCTGTTAAGATCTCTTCATATTCAGTAATTAGAGAACCTCTCTTGAGCGAAGGAGGAGGCAAGCTACAAACTCACGATCGTTGCCCCGCAAAATATATGACGCTCGATCGGCTGTTTGAGCGTTTTCGTTTTTGGAGAGCATTGCATGTTTCATTTGCTTCAGGCAAAATCTCCATCAGGTAAACCTTCAAAAGCACCATTGAAAAGTCCTTGGTCTCAACGTTTTAAAACAACATTTTGGCTAAAGAGCAAGTGGTTAAGCTACAACAAAATGACAAAAAGGGCGTTAAATGGTGTTAATCTTGTATTTTTCATTTTTTTTAAAATAATTACATAAACGCCACCCTTATATTAAATACCAATCATATCAATTAGATAAAATATAAAAATTTTAATATACAAAAACTATAGAGTCTTAGTATAGCCTCAGTCAATCAGAACAGTTTTCATCAAAACCTAAAAGATTTATTATAACATCTTTTTGGACACACATTTCGTCCAACCCTTTACGAAAGGGAACGTGAGGGTAGCAATCAGTATTATGAGTGATACAATCCAATAACACTGGTCCTTTGCTGCATCTCAACAACCAATCTATACTTTCTTTGAAATTGTCTTTAGTACAAGTTCTGCCGCTGACACCAAACGCTTGCGCGATTCGTGCAAAATTTGACGCAGTCCCGTATTTAAAGGTAACAGAGTCCTCGGTATCTTTCCAGTACTTTACATTCGACTCAATCATCCCCGGACAGCTGTTATTCATGACAATAATCTTAATCGGTAGCTGTTCTTCGACTATTGTTTTCAAATCAGCAATAGACATCAGGAAACTACCATCACCATCTATATCAATAACAGTGCGACCGGGAAAAGCAAGCTGGACACCAATAGCGTATGGGAGACCGGTTCCCATAGCGCCGCAGCTTCCTGAAGTGATCAACCGTTGCGGATGTGTCCAAGTGAGATACTGGCAAGCCATCATTTGGTGATTTCCAACACCAGTGGTGATCCAAACATTCTCCATACAACCTCTCAACTGTATATTCAATTCTTTCAGAATATCATCAGCTGTCAGGTGTTTGCTTTCAAAATCTAGAGGGTATTTTGAGCGTCCTTGGTGGATTTGTTCAATCCAAGACTGTCTCCCAGTTTTATCAAGCTTAGAATCGTTGTCAGAGTCAAGTTGTTCCATTGTGTCCATCAGCTGTGGTAAAGTCACGCCAACATCTCCAATTATAACATTCTCAGTTGTAATCACTTTATTGATTTCATTTTCATCGATATTGAAATGCACAAAATGCTCACAAAGTGGTGCATATTGACTGAGAGCCCCGGTTGATCGATCATCAAACCTTGCTCCAATAGAAACAACACAATCAGCATTTTGAATCGCATAATTGGCTGTAACAGTACCGTACACACCTCCCATTCTTAAAGCCAGCTCACCAGTCTCGTCAAGGATGCCAACACCGTGTAAGGTTGTGACCACTGGAATATTCATGGTCTTGGATAACTTCCTGACATATTGGTAAGCCTGACAAGCTCCTTTACCAGCGTGTATGACTGGCCGCTTGCTGTTATTCATCAATTTTCCAATTTCTTCAAATGATGTATTGAACGGAGCGTTACCACTTGGCTGCGCATTAATATATGAGAATTTAATCGGTTGCTGTTCATAAAGAACTTTGGATTTCAAAATGCATGCTGGTATATCAATATGAACGGCTCCTTTCTTCTTATGATTTGCTACTTCAAAGGCTTTGTCAATAATCTCACCAACATTATCGTGTGGACACACCATATGACTCCACTTTGTAATCGGCTTGGTAATTTCAACTGCTGGTGTTTCTTGGAACGAATTTTTACCATAATCAGCTAAAGGGACATTCCCAGAAATAAGGACAAACGGTGTGGAGTCGGCTTGAGCGTCCAGACAAGCAGTTACACAGTTGGTAATACCCGGTCCACTGGTCACCATCGTGACTCCGGTCTTTCCGGATGCTTTGGCATAACCGATAGCAGCGTATCCGCAATATTGTTCATGTGTGTTTACCACAAGTTTGATTGGACTTTCATTATCCAGCTGTGGGTGAAACTGTTCTAGCAATGGAAATATTGCTCCTCCGCTATAACCAAATGCATAGTTGACATCGTGTTGGACGAATTTCTTGTATATCAAACCAGCGTTGCTTATCATTTTGTTATATTAAAGGCAAGTCTTCTAGAAAGGAAGAGAATATATGAGAATTTGTCTTATCGCTTTTTTAAATCTAGACAAAAAATCAACGAAACAAAAATTAATTACACGCTATTGCACATTATTTCACTTCAAAGTTTGACCAAATGTAGATTTTGGTAATAGATATAAAGATATATTAATTTATTTCTAATAGCATATAACATCTATTTAAAATGAAAAACAAAAAATATATTGATTTTTTGTAGCCTGACGATGGACATAGTCCGAAAAGCTTTGCTTTAAATAAATATATTGTTTTTATGAATTTTAAATTCTCTCGTTCTTTTATATATCATGACATGGCATAATATTGATACAAAAAATATATTGTTCAACTAATGTTGTTGCATAAGATAAAGCTATTTTCTTATCTAAAAGCAAATAAATGGTTGCTAATATAAAGGACACAGTCATTGACAGAATATTATATTTGTATTCCTTTGTAAACATTCTCCCAAACCCAAGGCACGTGATTTAGCAGACTCGTATTTGTTCATAGAATAATCAGTCAAATCTGGCTAAAGTTTTAGTTTCGACTTCGCGTAAAAAATACCTTGAGAATATCATCTAAAGACAAAACTGTAAAACGAAATCCTACTAGACAGAAATTTTCAGATCCTAGCTCACCTGAAGTAAAGAACTGAAGTTGATATCAATATCATCTAAAGACAAGGTTGTGAAACAAAATCTTACTGGCTCAGAACTTTGTGATTCCTTTGATGGGCCATCGTCATGTCTCTTCCTTTTATCTGGAAACCGTTGCTCGTAATTCCGATTCTCATTTCTATCACTCCTGTAATCAGTCTTACGATCATAATCGCGACGTTCTCGTCGTTTCTCATCAATTCGTTCCCGATCTCTCATGTGTCGTCTCTCAAGTCTCTCCTTCTCTCTCTGATAGTCGAGCGAGTCTTGCTCAGTATTATATCGTCCACCACCACGTCTTCCGAAATCTCGATCACGGTCATAATCACGATCATAGTCACGGTCGCGATCAGGACTTGGTTCTCCATACCCTTGATTAGGGTAGCCACCATGAATCTCCATGTGTGGGGGAGGCGGAAAGTTTGGCATATGAGGAGGACCATCAGGACCGGGTGGTAGGAAAACGGAGGGCACATTGGGAATGGGCTGTTGCGGAAGTACTTGATTAGTGAGATTTGGTAGAATACCTGTCATAAGAAAATAAAACCATGAAAGAAACTTTAACAGTTATCTGATATAAAATACACTCTAATAAAATCTGCTCATGCTGTTTCATTAAACCTATTTAAAACCGAAAGTCTTAACTTATGTCCTCTTAGTCCCTTGGCTTTTGGGCAAAAGTTTTCCTAGACTGTAGACATAAAGTCTACTTATCATCCAACCAATAAAATTAATGTTAAGAAAACGATTTTGGCATGCATAGGTTTTAGAAAGTTTATTTTTTCAAACGAAAAATACCAACCACCCGGCATTTGATTATCCAAGTGAATTATGGGACGATTGATTTCATGCTGTGGAGGAGGTGGAGGTACTTGACTCGAAGGATCCATCTGAAAGTTGGCAAAGTTCCCATATATACTAATGGTTAGGTTATGGTAGCGTCCTCTGACCAAAACAACATTTGTTGGAGTCTAAAAAAAAAGATTGGCAAGATTTTCACTGGACCATGGATTTGCAAACAATCATATTTATGCTAGTATACGAGATGAACATGAAAAATACAAATTTATCCGTTACTTAACAAAAATGAAAAGGCAAAGATAAGTATAACAGACGACTTGACCAGAAGTGAAAGAGAGTTAGTCAAGCAATTGAAGGATGAAGCGTCTGGTGAGTACGAGGAAGACCACGTGACAAAATATACTTAAAAAAGGTATATTGTATAAAGCCATGATCGGTTAAGAGGCCCTTGTGTGTCTACAACCTGTAAACTGTTTATGATTTATTACCTTGGAATTTGATATGAGCTGTATACTTTTTCCCTCTTCATAGTCAAGTCTATATAAATAATATTGAATAAATTATTTGTTAAAATGAGCTAGGACAAACTTTAAACGTCGATATCTCCTGAACCAAAAGAAATTAGAGGTTAGTTTATAGCTTGTTGGATAGCTGAGAGTCTTCTCTTTCTTTAAATGGGCCGCCCATTTTAGGAAGGGCAGTGTAGCGGAGGGCGTTTCTTTTTAACAAAGTGCCTGACTTACTTGAGGGCAACTGCCCAGTGGTACGGCTTCAAATCAATCTTTTTTCAAATCTATTAGCTAGAGGACAGAATCTAGTGTTAATGAATCAAGTTTCTTATATTTTCGTTCACTCAATGTCAAAATATGACCAAATATGAATTTTTGGCAAATTTTGGCATTTTTTTCAAGGTCAAAATCTTTTCCAAAAGACCAAATTTCGAAATCGTTTGAGTTGCAACAGAATGTGCATTTTATTTCCATCAACTCAGGCCAAATATATATTTCCGACATTGGCAGTTTGGAATTTGGAATATTGGAATAAAAAGTCTGTTTCTTTTTATAAAAAACAGCAACTCACATTTCTAAAACAGCTCATAAACTAATTTTAAGAACCAATCAACGTTCTTGCTTTTCACTGCTGAGGGGCTGCTGATTTGGTATCTAGCCTATTAACTCGAATTTTAAAGGAACAATTTTTGTCATGGCAAAGTGAATAAAAAAATCTTACATCCCCAGCTTTTCAAAGACTGCAGCTCGTGGTGTTGATAAGTTTTTGATGAACAATTCCAATTTGAATGATGAGGGTTTGGTTTCACTAAATTATAAAGAAAATCAATAATGAGACCTTGAAATTTAATTTAAAAATAAAAGATAACCCTTTTTAGACGTGTTTTTGCACTTTTCGAAAAGTGAATTTTAACCACTTTACAAGGTCATAACTTTTTACCTACTCGCTCAAACTTAAAAAGTTATACCTCAAAATTTAAATTAGACTATCCTCTTTCTAAAAAAGTTGACTTTGGTTTTAATCAAGATTATTTCCGGCCCAATGAGTCGCCAAATGTGTGAAGTTACCTGGTAGGTAAAAAATTGACTCACCCATCATTTTTCAAACCAAGAGAAATTAACCATGAATTGCATATAAATCATTATTTAAATAAGTATTTCAAAATGAGGATAAAAATTCTTTAGATTTGAAAAACGGATAAAATTGATAAAAATGTATAATATATTCTTTATATTTTATCAAGCATGGAAATATAACTCACCCTAAACGATCATTGATTTCTGGATGAACTTTGCATCCTTTTGGAATGACTCGAATCTCCGAGATGGCAACTGGGCGTGTGAATCCAATCAAATCAAGTTGAATTTCCTGAAGTAAAATAACAAAACAAAATGTTCACTTGATTAATGAGTACAATTAAAAACAACTGTCATACTGTTGAAACTTGCAAATAACCTAGGAGTGTATGATTTATGTTAGCAAAAGATTATTTTAATTTCCATTCATCTACAAAGATCAATCATGATACCAAGAGAAATATTCTGAATAAACAAAAAAACATACATCGTGACTCTCGTGAACAAAGGTGTCACAAAACAACAAGCAGGGTTTATCATCCATGATACAGTGGGTGGTTTACTATCTTTTATTATTACTCAGATGTTGTCATTTTTTTAGATCTAAGAAAATGAAAAAAATAAATGGGTGTTAAGCAAGGGTCGTTTGAAAAAGTAGGGTACCCCAATTGGGGCCCCAGTTGGGGTACATATTGGGGTACCTTTAAAAACTGCAGACCAGAATAAAAATCGCAGACCAAGGTTCTGATGATCTCAAGAATGCTCTAATATTATGAGAATTTTTCGTGAAAGCTGCATTATTTATAAATAAAAAAAAAACGTGTAGCCCTCAACACCTTCTGCATCCTATTGAGAACTAACAAAAAAAATAGTTTTATCGAGTTGACAACCTTCATATTTTAAGATTGGTCAACAGGTGTCACTTTTGTTAGTCAGTTCCATTGCTCGCATGAACAGTTTTTGGTTCTCACATAGCATATTCCTGACGTACTCTTTGGGGTACCCTACTTTTTCAAACGACCGGAGCTGTGGTTAACTATTATGCCTTGTTCTTTAAGCTTAGGCGTCACAAGAGCTTTTTTTGTGTTGGTGTATAATGGGACATTGCCTCATTGCATCAATGTGGAATGTTTTTTCTATTTACCACACGTTCAAAAATCTTTTTCCTTTTTCAAGGCGAAGTTTGTTTTTGTTTTTTTTGAAATTTTAAAATGTTTAACATTCATCACGTGAAAAGAAAAAAAATCGATTTATGTGACTATTATTGGTATGGGTCACGAGAGAAAAAGTCATTTTTTGCTCCATAGAACAAAAAAAAACAGATCCATTTTGCGCCATTGTCCCAGGGAGAATAATTAAGTGTTTTTTGGAGTTTTTTCTCTTTTTCGTTGCACCAGAACAAAAAAGCCATAAGTCATGACCATTTTTTTATTTGTTGGTGCAAGGAGCAATGTCCCATTGCCAAGGCGAAAAAAGCTCTCGTGATCAAGCTTTAGGAATTGTTTTTTTTTTGCCTAAGTAATTTTTTTGTAAATCTTTTTTTCTTTTTTTTCACAAAAATGTTCTCTTTTTTTGCAATAACTTTCTATTTATTATTTTTGTTTCAGGCATTCATGGAGCGTTTGGGTTTATGGGGTATCGGCTCTACTTTCATCTCATTCGAAAGTTTTCTGGATTCACTTACTAAACGAGGACTTGGTAAGGTTTTGATCTGAATCTACTTACCGTAAATTCTCTAATTTAATACCCTAATTTAATTCTCCGAAATTATTTGGATCATGCTGCACTAATAATAAGAAGGGATAAAATAGCTAGGTTTCCTAGAGAGAATTCAGATCAAAATCGCATGAAATTAGAGGGAAAAAAATATTTGGCATTTTTAAGTCTAAGGTCTGTAATGGTGATTGATATATGTTAGTCCAAAGGGGTCGAGTGAAGATTGGTCGGGAAATCCGAGGGGGAACTCTCGAAAATGTTGATATCCTCAACAGTGGATCTACATGTTTTTTCTGAAAAAGCCTAGTCTCGATTTCCAGACCAATATTTAGTTATTACCCAATAGAAAAATAATGAATAAAAGTAAAAGTAAAATAAAAAAGCCGTACGGAACATTAGAACAATGGTCTGGAAACATTGCTCACTTTTGACGATTTTGAGGTTGGAAAAACTCAGACAAGCAGCGCAGAATTCTGCGCTACGGATTTTTAGATACAAAAATTTTTAGTTTTCTTCGCGGCTTTCTCAGAAACTTAAAATTAATGATATTTATATAAAAAAAAAGATATTTCTTTTAAGAATAAGAGTAAAATATTTTTCTTCCTCATTTTGTTCTGTACAAAAGGTTATTTTAGATAAAAGAAAGAAAACAAGACGACTGAAAGTCGAAAATTTCGCTAAGATATTGCTGATAATTGTCTGATAATATTCTCTAAATTAAGA
>JAUJPO010059915.1:0-13407 GCA_032270745.1 Tiaropsis multicirrata | reverse complement strand
GTGGCATCTAAATCCTCTAAATAGTAAAGTAAATAGCCAAAATTTGTTTTTTACCTTAGAAAAAATAAGAACAAAATGTTCAAAGTGCCAAAAAAATAAGAACAGCCGAGCCTCAGGAAAACTTTACTGGTTCTTATAAAAAAAAAAAAGTGTATATCTTTTATTTTTTTAAGATTATCATAATCAGGATTCTTATCATTTATTACTCGTTTATCTTTGTAAATCTAACAACGACTATTCTAACAAAAGGTTGTTCTTTTACTAGCAAGTAAGTAAAATAAACTTTGATAATTGGACTGTAAACTATTTTTTCAATTTTCAGACTCAGAGACATCGGATGACTCAAACAATGACAGTAATGATCCATTTGATGACACTTTTGCCACTCACACTAATGACACGGTAGATCTTGGAGAAGTCACACAAGAAAATAGTAATAGTGCATTTTTTGGCAACCTTGTTTTGTCTCTCTTTCAATTTTATGTTTTTCGATTCTCCTTTTGATAGCCTTATAATGGGTATTGTCAATAAGGAAAAGAAACGGAAAGGCGTGAAAAATAAAAAAATTGAAACCTAAGTTATCTAGATGAATACTGAGTGAATGAGAGAGGATGTGCTCTGGTATGTCAGCTCACGAAGATAAATGTTACAAGGAGATATCAATCGAAGCCAATCAAATTTCGTTTAAATCAGCTTATGGCGGAATAAAGGCCGGCGTTAAATTAGGGTTGGTGTAGAAAATAACAAAAAAGGTTTTTTCTATTTTGATAATTTTAGATCTACAGCAGATCTTGATAGATGCTTTTAAACTCGTTGGTCCTACAAAGAAAAGGAAACGACAATGGAAACAAAGGGTGGAGAATTCTGAGGGATCATGGTGTAATGAGCGTGATAATCTAACTCGGGTAAGTTATCATTCAAACTTTGGAATAAATATGTTACTGTCTTTAGAACGAAACATCATAATGTTAAGATTTCTATTTTCCTCAACATAGGTATTACTATGATACAAGCAGATAACATTAGAAATTTAACAAAGGAGTGTTGACTCTATTTTCTACAACTTGAGTATCATTAAGAATACAGTAAATCATTTTCTTGTAGATCCTTGTTCAAAATAATAAAATATCCGGTTCATGTGATGTTTGCTGTGAAAAGGCGGCTCTCATAAGATGTATGGATTGTCACAATTTACAATGTGCTGAATGTGATGAAATCATTCATGATCAAGCTCCACTTCATAATAGACTCACCTGTGTAGCAGACTACCGCCAATTTTTGCTTCCGATTGAATCTTTGAACGAATCAGCTTATATAGTTTTAAGAAGTATTTTTTATTTCTTTTCTAATTTTACATAAAAACATACTAATTGTGTACAAACTTTTGCGATCAAAAACCTTTGCAATTTTGAGCAAATGTTGCCCTGTTTCGTGAACCTTCCCGATTTTTGCCAATTCGCCCTTTTTCGTGAAAGTTAATGTCTTTAATAATTCTTAAAAGGGAGATTTGCAAAAGTTTATGCTCGTGAAAAGTTCTTAAAAATTTTGAAAATATATAAAACTTCCAAATTGTTGTGCAACAGTATTTAACCTCGTTTCATTCTTAAAATCATCATTAACACCTTCATTGGCTTCAAATTGTTGAATCAAGTCAAATGTACTAAATTTATTTTTAGAGAGAATTCTCCCGATATCTGGTAGGTTTTGTGGATGTGGTAGCAAGCTGCAAGTGTTGTTAATGAATCAGAAAATCATTGTCATAACAGCAACAGGTATTGTTTGTACAGAAAAATACTCTTTTTCCATTTCACTGAAAGGGTTAAATTCAAGTACGTATCGTGCTTTTAATAAAGGGTTAAACATGCAATTTGGAACAGAAGTAATTTTAAAAGAAAAATCCTCACAATTTATGAGTTTCTTTAGACGTAATTACTTAATTTCTTTTATCAAGAATATAGTAAATCATCTGGGAATGGAATATTTATTGAGTGAACAAGGAATTTGGATCCCTTTGAGAGAAAAAAAGTTTTATTCATATAAACTCTTACTGTTTATATTACTGATTATATTTCTAGGTCGTTACGAAGTGTTTAAACATCAATTTTTTTGCAAGGAATGCCAAAGTACAAGCGACCCGTTTGTTCTAGAGAAACTATTGAAATCTGGATATTGGCCAACCACCATATCCCATGTTAATTGTATTGTATCAGTTAGCGTGTTCCTGCAATGGGATAACTACCGAAAGTTTATGCCAGGATCCTCATTAAATTCATTCTTAAGATCATTAGATGCATTGACATTATATTATGGAAGGGTATTCTACTTGATTTTTTTTTCTTTTTGTCATTTTTTTTTCTCTGCAGATAATTTTAGATTTGCAATGCAATGTTTTTGAAATTTGTTTAACGTTGAATACGGCTCTTTCTGCTTTTATATATTAATTTATTGATAACTGGTTAGTTATTTGATTCTAAAGTAAAAGTATAACTCAACTCACAGATTGGGAAAATTTCTCCTGCTACATTTTCAACGGCATTTAGACAGTGGTGTTTCGTCCAACATGAACTCGACGTGCTAATTAGTCAAAATTGGATGGAATGTCCTTGTTGCACTATCAACCAACATTCTTGCCACGTCGACGGCAATTGCAAACTTTATCGCTATAAAACCTCTGGAAGGTAATGAAATTTAAACTGTACAGTTTTAATTAAAAGCAGTAATACTTTTTGGACTTTTTGGACCTGTCCTTAATTGATTGCTGTTTCGTTCGTTACTGATCCTACATAATCCTACTGTTTTATTTCAAATGTTCATTGTTTTTTGTTCATTCGATAACAAGATAGGCGGAGGGTAGGTTAAATCTTACTTGCTACAAATTCTAATAATTTAGTTTATGTACCTTTCAGAAGACTTCGTGATTGCTACTATGAAGATAAATTCATTGTAACAGACAGGAAAGTTGACAAATTTGTTGCTACTATTTACAAAGATAGTCAGCCAAAGGTAGGTGTAGCCATCTTTCTTAAAGTTTCTCCTGGCTATTTATCAGGAAACTTTTGAAGCCAGCTTATCTTTATCCCTTGAATATTACATCACCCATTATTATCATAGGTAGAAAATGACTATACCTGTGGAGGCGAATGGAACGCAGCTCGGAATTCTGGTCGAAAGAAAAGATCAGTTGACTACACAGGGCTAGAGGTTGCAACATGTCGTCATCAGCTTGGACAGAAGGCTCTGAATATGAAACGCGGGGAAATTTTTGGGTACCCTTTGTACCTGATGAAGTATTTCATGGTGTCTAATAAAGTCGACTTTGCCTTTGCAGATGTAATGTGCAAATTGTCAAAATTTGTTTCATCTCGTGACCCATCCACCTTCACCAGTTTAACGGGTGCTCTCTCAGTGATGCATGCCAAGGGTCATAACGCTAGTTGCCAGGTAAAGGAGTCTATGATTAAAGGAAGTTATTATCAGGCTAATTATAAGTCACCTTTTTCTGAATAGATAAAGCTGACTGCACTTTTTCCATTATTTAGCCACGCGAATCTGTATAAGAAAATTAAAATTGGTCTTCTTAGCATCTTCTTAGCAACTTAATTTGAATTTGACTTTCCAGGTATCAAAGAGATCCGACTGAAATTGAAGTTCAATATACTAATATTATAGGCTATATGGGATGGAGAATGGATAAAGGGTACAGGGAGGTCGACTGGTGAAGAAGGAGAACAACTGTTCAGTTATTTATCACGATGCTCCAATACAACCAAATATCAAAGACCTGAACGTGAGATATGTTTTCGTATAGGAACCGTCTACATATCTAAATTGTAAATCATGTTCCCTTCCCTTATTTGTTATTTTAAATATTTGGGCCGAGCTATCTTGAAAATCCAGCTCTACCTAAAGGTGATGAAACTAAAGGTTATATCTATTTTTCTTTTAGATAGAGAAGAATACATCACGGAGTTGGTTATGGCCTGGAACAGAAGAAAGTCTATAGCTATGCCAAAAAGTTTATGTCATAAATATATCCGTGTTAGTTAATTAAATATCTAAGGACTAAAAAGAAGAATAATTATTTTGCTAGAGTAGGTTGTTATTAATTATTGTGGGTTTTTTCCTCTTGCATTCAGCCTTATTTCAAAATTATTAACACCAAATCTCAAAATAACATTTATAAACAATGTTGATTTTTTTAGGTATATAAAGAACTTGAAGAGTTGAGACGTCAGCTTGCAAACCTAAAGAGTTCGTTGGATATTGATCCCGACCAGGAAATCGATGAAATCGTTGAGGAAATCAAAGATACTGCTTGTGGATGTAAATGAAATAACGTGATTTTCTTTTGATGTTAAAGTCAGTCGTTACATTTTGAATTGGGTCACATTTTCAGCCTTGTTAGCCAAGATATTTTTTACAAGGCTTAGATACGGCTTACGTCTACGGCAATATAGTATTATCGGTGCTTTAATGATATTTTATGGTGTACAGGATCTTAAGTTTGTCTTGAAAGGTTTACCATCCGATTTTACCAAGTGACTGGACCAATCTGGATTAGATTTCTAGGCTAACCTATAATAATTTTCACAAATAGTAAGAATTAGATTTTTTCAATCGTTTTTTAGTTGATAAGAAAGGATGTGATGCAACCAGAGACCAAGAGTTGTTGTTGCTATACAAGTCGTTACCCTCCAACTCAAAACATAAGGATGATTTATCCTCTAATTTGAAACAGAAGTTGGATCAAATTGATTGGCCAGATTTATCTTCCCTCGACATAAAGGTGTTGAAAAAGAAAAAGTATCTTCAAGAGAGGCTTCTGGTCAGTCTGAGCAGTATTGATCCTGAAGTGGTAGAAGATCTGGCAAAGGCTACTTTAGAGAAAGTAATCATTCCAGCAATACGGACTGCACTCGACCGTCTCCGTTTCGATCTGATACTTTGGAAAGCTAAAGTGAAAAAGAAAGCTTGTAATTACATTAATTATTAAATTTGTTCTCATGTCACAAAATCCATTCTTATACCGCTGTATCAGTCAACTTGTTCCCTCATTGGGAATGAAAATTTCTTTCGAAATCTAATGGGGGGGATAGAAAATCTTCCAGCTCAACCCAGGTGGGTTAGAATTTTAGGGTATTTTACAAACCCGGGGCCAATTTTTTCAGCGGAGTTGGGGCTCCACCGGGTCTAAGAGACAGGGATGTCTTCTGAATGAGATGGAAAATCGATTCACTTTAATTTTGTTGTTCTCTTGGAATTTAGAATGACGACAATCATTTTATGATAATTTAATATGATTTGTATCTTTAGCAACATGCAAACAACGCTTCGCATTTCGTAAAAAGCAAACCCTTTGCACGAAGAAAATCGAAAATTTGCTTCAAAAACTAACAAAGTATGTTAACGTATGTTAAAGTATGTTAAAGTATATTAACGTTTAAAAAAATACATTAGTCAGGTACGTACGATCACCTTTTTCAGAAAGACTAGATTAAAGTCAGTTATTGTTTACGCGAAACTTTGTTTTTGTGAATGATCGATCTCTTTGAAATACAGTATGTTGTATACACTTCGATCTGAATACATTTTCTTTCCAGAATTAGCGACGCTGACATCTCTTTGGAGAGTCCTTTCCCGTGGGATTGTAAATTCAAGTTACTACCCAATGTTTCCTGTAAGAATATATGTTATTTTGGATTTTTCCAATTTATTAAACAACAGAAGCTGTTAATTTTGTTAGGCTTGGTGATGACACCTTAGGATTTCAATCGGGTGGGCAAAAAGTAAGTTAAGCAATTAGTGACATTGATATCTTAAAAATGTAACGGATTCTCTTTGTGTTTTAGTAGTATCTCCCAAGAAAATCTACCAATCTTTTAGGTATCTTTAGCACTAATTGGTTTCCAAGGAAGATTTTGTTTCGGGACCTGTTTTTCCACCTTCTTTTTTGTAAGTCAAGCTTTTATTATGAAAATTCAGGTACAGATAGACGTTCATTAGCTGAAGTCTGCGTCAAAATTCGTAGGAGTGAAGAAGAACTGGTTCTACTAAAGCAAGATGCTGCATCGTACGTCACGTATCAAACTGTACAGCTGGAGAAACTTTCTCAGAAATCTTTGGCCCTTGAAACTGCACCCGACGTATGTAACATATATTTGATTTAGCAATTATTCTTTTAAGATATACAAACGAGTGGAATTGTGATAAAAATAAACACTTTGAGAGTAATCTAAAATTGTTGTTTCGGATACTTTTCATATACTTGCTATTTTTCTTTCAGAGTTACAGTAAAGGTCTCCTAATGATGATCGGAGAAGCCATTATCATCAGGAAACAAGAGCTGGATGATGGTATCAAGCAGTTCAACAGGACCTTTTCTTTAAATTTGGAGTTCGAATCACTTCCTGTTGAAGCTGAAACTGACGAAGTTATTAGTGATGAAAACGAAGAAAACGAAGAAAACGAAGAAAACGGAGAGAACGAAGAAAACGAAGAGGACGAACAAGAGCCCGAAAGCGAAAATGCTGATGATTTTGACCTCTCCTTGATTATGGAACTCGGTAATGAATTAAGTGGAACGTCGCCAATTTCCGTTGTACATGTCCATAACAACACCGAGATTTACTATCTGAGTGGGGAGCTATCACAAGGAACGATCAACGGTCGAAATGGAAGTAGTGCTTGCTCTCTCATTTCTTTGATTGCAGCATATTCAATTATCAATCTACCAAGCGTTTCGGATATAAATCAGCTGGTAACATACTATGTTGGTTCAATGGAGCTTGGGAATAGTTTTTACAATGAGTTACTAGCGGGATTGCCTCATTTACCAGAATTACCTGAAGCTGTTGATACGATGTCTAATTTTGTTGACGTTTCTTTTAGTGAAGAACATTCAATTTCTTTACCACGTGACGCTAATGTCATTGTTGAATTTTTCAAAACAATGAAATCCAACGAGGCAATGATTTTAATTTTTCAAAGTAAAATGGTCCACCTGACGAAAAGGGAGAATAAGTTTTATTTTTTTGACTCTCATTGTCATGGAACATATGGGGCAATTGTCCTAATTGGAAGTGATTTTGATTGTATTTTCCAATATATTGGTGCTGCTAACGAAACCGTTATGGCCGTGAACATTGGTATTGTTAGTTTTTTAATTTAAGTAAAATTGGGTTTTAATTGAAATACATTTTACAATGTTTTCCTCAATAATACCTCAAATAGAGTGCGATCTAATCTCACGCCCGTGCAAGTTATATAATTAGTTTCAATTAAAAAAATGTTAATATTTCTTTGGCGAATTTAAGAAACGAAGTTTTTCGTGGCCAAAAGATTTTCTTGATGCATATATTCTAGATTCTAGGATAATGAGATCTTGTGGTTATATTATTAATGTTTATTTAAAATATTTGCGATATTTACTTAACATTTTAGTCTAATGGTCTGATTAACACTGTAACTTTTAGTCATTATTGGACCTACCTGGAGGTCCAATAAATTAACCTGTGTTCGTCCGTCCGTCCGTTCGTTCGTCTGTTACCAACTTTTCTCAGGATTGAATCATAGGAATCTTTTGATTTTTGGTACAAAGGTGCAAAATGGTGGTGAGCAAAATGTGACGGAGCCCGATTTTCGAAAAAAAAAAAAATTGAGTAAATTTCAGCCAAAAAATGGCTAAAAATAGGGTTTTTTGGACTTGGTGAAAAATTGGATCATTAAATTTTTCTCTTGTTACAAATCAATTTAGCTTTTCATCTATTATCACTACAGCATTAAAGCTAACCTATCCAATCTTTTCCGGAATTTTGCGAGCTCTGTCAGTTATTCTTGGGTTTTGTTTTTACGGCATTTTTAAAAAAAGTATATTATCTTTTTTAATTATTTTTTAAATAGGACGAATAGCCATTGTAAAATATGGAAGAGAGTTGATAAAAAATTTAAAAATAATTGATGAAAAAAAGATTACCTCCAACGAAAAAATTTGCTTTTGTTATTTTATATCGTTTCGATAAAATTCATAAGAAAATCAAACTTTGATGCAGACTCATTAAATCGATTTTTCCATTAAATACACAAAATTTTGCCTGCCTCGGGTAAATTTCTGATACTTTTGAGATTTTTTTTAATCTACCGGGTGTCCCAGAAAAAAGTCCCCCCCTTTGAGCTGATTTTTTTCGAAAAGTATTGGGAATTTTGGAAAAAATCTTTTTGCATCGTAAAGAGGTAAGGCTAACATAAATTTTGATGTATCATACATTAAATTCTGATCAATATTGAAAAAGTTACAAAAAAAACCTTTTTTGTGATTTCTAAAAATCGCCAAAAAACGTCAAAAATGAGGAAAAATTCATCTCAAGAGGGGGACTTTTTTCTGGGACACCCGGTAAAATCTCTACCTCTACAATACCTTAAAGTAAGAAAATTTGGCGATCGGTTCAAAATTAAAATACACATTTTGGTTTTGTCAAACGAAAAATATAGAGAGATATATTAATGACATGATTATTAATTAGGGAAAGATATGATTAGATTATTGCTTTGGAAATCTTATAATACTAGCGATACCATTTGTTTTATTACTGTAATTCAAAAAAGGGAATACTTCTGATACAGTATATGGCCCCAAAAACGGAGACAGCCCCGAAAACGGAGGTTTTGCTTTATTGAGCCATATTGGTACTTTAAAACCTGGGAAAGCTTCAGATTCAATTTTAATACATTTCTCTTGAGTCCGAAAAAAGAAAGATATCAAAATTTCATTTTTAACATAGCTAATTTTTTTCTTCTTTTTTTTCAAAAATTAGTTTCGAAAATCCCTTTTTTTGGACTAAAACCGTCCAAAGTCAAACAAGATTTTAAATTAACCCCTAAAAACTGGGTAAATCTGGAAAGTATAAACATATACCAACATGCCAATTCAGTAATTCAAAGGTTTTCAGAAAATTCGAAATATTTCACGAGAGAATTAACATTAGAGACTACTAGTATTTTGCACAGGATTTTGTGCTCAGCCAGGCCTGAAACACTTATTGTTTTGATATGGATTTTTTTCTACAAAATTATCAAAAACTAATTATTTTATCGTGTTATCAATTCGAGGCAATTTTTTTAACAATTTCAATTTAATTGAATCAACGTTTTGGGGGCCACTAACCTCCGTTCTGACAACCATTTGTATGAAGATATGGAGAAAAGTGAATTTTGATTTTTCTAAGTCGTAATATATTGCCTTCATACGCATTGATAGTAATTTGATGTCGGTGCTATGCTTTTTGATCAAGATATTTCGAAAAAACTAAACCTCCGTTTGGGGGCCATTAGAGAAATGCGACTCAATTTTGATTGAATCAAAATGATACAAAAACCGTTATTTTAAGAAAATTATCTTTTGGGAAAGAAACTAGACATGTTGAAGCTTAATATACAAAAAAAAATTAACGTTCCTTATTTTCTGTATTCACTAGAAAGATTTCAATTTGAATAGACGTTTTGGGGGCCATATACTGTACAATTCAAAAAGCTTTAACAAGCAACCCAGTTTTCAAGAAAAAAATTCAGGTATTTGAAACAAGTTCGTTTATAAAGTCTATGTAATGATAAAAAACATGACATAAACATTTTGAGATTACGCAATCTTTAAAGATACCCGAGACCAGGGTTAAAACTCATCAAATGACATCCAAATTAAAACACTGGAACTGGAATCGACGGTGTGTCACATAACTATCATTTTCGCCAATCCACCTTTTTATCATCTTAGGTCATTGTAGTTGGTACATTTTCATTTGGATGTTTGTTAAGGATTCTTATTAAGAATTGCGTTAGAGCAATGAAACAGAATACTTGCTACCTTTCCCCGATTTTAGTTTGCATATTATGTGCAACATTATAATACGGAAATGATTGTATATAATGTCCAGCATCATTTCTAGTCAGAAAATTATGTGTAACATTGTTTTGCGAGAAGTGATTGTATATAATGTCCAACATCATTTTTAGTCAAAATATTATGTACAACATCATTTTGTGAGAAATGATCGCTGATACCTTATCGGGGGAAAAAGTAACGGGAAAGCGGACAAAAATTCCCCTGACTTTTCATAAATCATTGAACAAACTTTTTCGTTTGAATTCATGATCAGGAGTACCATTAAAAATTATCAAAATTTTACTATAGACTCTATTATGTAGATTACGTAGGATTTCAGTTTTAAACCATGAAATGCCTACCCTAGGTACCAGAGGCCAAGTTTTCATCAGAGAAATCTTTTTCGATATTTACCCGAGCTGTCATACTCACGGTATGAAATACTTGACATTACAATATATATTTCAAGAAACAACACAGGAATCTCAGTAGGCCCCTACTCTAACGCACTTAAACTTCTTAAAATGGTTTTAACGATGCTCCACTCGCGAAATGCAAAAACTTTACAAATTTGCTGATTCGTGAAAGTTTCTTCCTCTAATTGTTCTAGTGACCGCTCAATATGGAGCGTGGTATCCTCTCCAATAGAGAAGTATCTAGTGATTAGCTATTAGCTTAAGTTTTAAAATTTTGAATATCTAAGACTACTAAAAGATTGCAACTCTCACAAAGGCGATTACTCAAGATACTTCAACTCAAAAAAGGCAGTGGAATTGGTATTAGAGCGCTATTTTTTCATTTAATTTCAAATGGGGATAAAATCATAGGGCGATTTCCCAGTGGGATTGAAGTTCTAGGATATTTTTCCCATCGGGGACGACTTTTTGGGCAATTAATCCAGTGGCGCGGGGCTCTCACTGGGTGTAACATAGGCCCTCCACGAAAAATAAATTGATGCGAGGATATTTGACACTACCCATAATTTACATTAGAATCTCAATCATTTCTTTCACAAGCCAATCATGTTCAGCAAGAACGCCTTGAGACTTTAAGTTTAGTATGGGAAAAGAAAATGAAGGTACGTAAATATCTTTATAAATTTACTATTCTTTTTCAAGACAATACGGTAATTGCACCAAATTACCTTTTATTGTCAATGATAAAACCCGTAGAGGATGATAGACTAAATAGTATGATTTCACGAGGGGCATTGAAAATAAGTCCGAATGGATTGACATAATAAAGTAAAACGTGTAAACGGTGTAAAATGTCTGTATAAAACGTTCTCTACAGCATTTCATAAACCATTTGAGGATACACATAGCATTGCATTTTGCTAACACGACATAAGTATTATACAAAATTTAAATTTAAACAATCGGGCTGTATTTAACGGGATTGCCACTAGAGCGTCACTCTCAGAAAATTCTCATGATATGGCTAGAGCGAATAATAGCCCTTTCAAAAAAACTTTCACGGTACAGTTTGAAGAGAACTAATAAATTTCCAAAAACTAATTTCGCAAAAATAGCTCCTAGGGCCGAATTTTGTCATTCTGGTCAGCAAATACCGGACAGTCTCTATCCCTAGATTATTGCTCCCGGAAGAGAAGACAATACATGACACGATTTGTTTTTTTCTTTTACGATCTTATATACCTAGCACTCCTGCATAAAAGTGGTGGATGTACAAGATGTCACCAGTTATAAAATATACATCATATATCCTATACATGTATAATAAAAAAGTGTCTCTACAGCGTATTTACAGTTAAAATATTTCTCTTTTTCGTATTAAAATATAAAGTACCTAAAATTTACCTAACAGTAGTCCGTATAAAAAACCCCGCTCTGGAAGCCTTTTGTTTCTTTCCATTGTTTCGGACTATGGATGAATATTTTCCAAAAGTGACTTCCTCAACATGGGGGTTGGTTGAAATTGTTTACTGCGATTAGCCTATTACATAGAATGTGCAAAAATATGCAGATTTCCCTTCAAGAAAGACTTTTTTTTTTGTTTTCATTCAATTGACTTGGAAATTCAAGATTGGGAATTCTTATTGTCTTCGTAAAACATTTATCCCAATTCGCAAAAGAGAACTCGACCATAAAAAGTTGATTACTGCAGTGACGTAGAAAAATATCATGTGCCAAAAACACGAATCCTACGAAATTGGCTAATAGCCAATCACACTATTAATCTGAGTAATGTATCTTTGAAGTTAAGAACAGCCCAATTAGATTTAAAGTAAAAATACAGACACTTTTTATTTTTCAATTTTTACTTTAAACACGACGTTCTACACTTAAAAGGTATATTTTCAAGATTAATAGTGTCATATTTTGACGTCCGATATTTTATGCCGGAACACTGGAGATGACACCACTGGTCGCACGCATCACATTGCACCCACCTATAATAAATATAATAAGACATTGAATAAACATGAAAAACAGACATTCGAAATATCTTCGAATACCAGTGGATACTAGATATAGATATTATATATGAAGTCTCTGGGTTCCCTCTTCTTTCGCAGGAGTAGGTATTACAGAGAGAATTTTAGAAAAGCAGGTTAATACAGAAGAACTAGGGCAAGGAAAGGAACTTTCAAATTTTCCCAAAAATTAATAAGCGGGGGTTCGGAATAAAAATGTATTGGGTGGAAATTTTTTTGCAAAATTCAAAATTAAATTATTAGAATAATTGAGATTGAGGAGCAAAAACTGATGGTGTTTAAAGTAGGTTATACGCTACCAGTCATGCTCTATAATATCCTCTTTCTAAATTTTCACAAGAAAGCGGTATGCTTTAATTCCAAGAAAGGTCTTCATTAATCTTTAAAAAAGAAGTGCTTTTGATCTAAAAATTCGAACATAATGACTCATCATACCTATTATCATCACTTTTTTCGTCGTACTTTTCTCCACATCCCGCACATATTATACTAGTCTCTTTCTTTTCCTCTTTTCTTCTGCGTTTCTTCATTGAGTTGTTGTCTGAAATAAAAGAGAATTACAATTGTGATAGTAAATGACAGAGGAATACTCCTATACTAGATTTGACTGTCATATATACAAAAGATTCGATATTGTACCACTCAAAATGGCATACAAAAATGAGAGGCAAACTTAATTGGAAAAAAAATTGGGGATTATATCTAAAAAGTTTTGAAAATAAAATTTCATGTACCTGTTGTTTAAGATATAAAATTATGTTAATCAAAAAGACATTTTCAAGATTTTTAGGCCCTGGACATTTATAACGAGGAAATAATCATACTTGAGGCTGATGTTCTTTTCGCCTTCGCATTTTCTTTGCCACGTTTTCGAGTTCCTTGTTCCCCTGAAAGAGATGTAACACTTATCAGAGGTTTGGGCTTGCTTTGGGCTGGTTTCTCAATTCGGCTAACGAAGATAAGTGATACAGTAGAATCTTTGAATATAATAATAAGAATAAGGCGAGACCAAATTAATTTGTTGTTCTACGGGCGGATCGTCAGGAAAATATGGGTCGGTCGGTCGATAAAATAA
>JAUJPO010059904.1:0-13411 GCA_032270745.1 Tiaropsis multicirrata | reverse complement strand
AAGTTCATTTTTACCAAATAATTAGGGCGCGCGAGGGGTAAAACACCTGAAATTAAGGCGTGCTAAAGGTTAATAAAGATCATAACATTTAGCGGTAATCAGATAATCAGATTCTACTACTCACGCGAAATGGCTCTCCTTTTCCTCAAACTAAGAATTAAACTTTGATTGATTGTAATCGAACAAATTAGAAAAATGCTCGGTAATTTCAATTAAGACAGACCTTTATCGCCGTTCTCTTTAGAAATTGACAAAACATTCTCCCATCAATGTCGATTGGTTTGAAAAAGAAATTCATTTCATTTATATCTTTATAAAGAGATAATTTTCTCAGATTAATTGATGTAATTTATAAATTAGTTTTAATAACGGTATGACGAGTACGGTAAACCAAGTAAAGTCGAACAAAATTATCCAATCAAAACCATGAGACACAAATTCGGGTAAAAGAATTTAGGGTCAAATTTAATTTGAATCATGCGTCTGACTGCACAACTCGTTCATGGTGTGCCAAACCTAGTGACAGGCCAAACCAAATTTATTTGTCTAGCTTTAATTAATAGTGCATTGAGCTCATCAACTTTGGCAATTGAAGTGAAGTACCGATTACGGTTAACCCTTGAGGGTTTGAAACGTGATGATAAAGTATTACTTGGTTTTTTATTCATATTTCTAGATTTAGTTTTAGAACAAAATGATAAATTACTACCCCTCTTAAAGCTCTTAGTGTATTTCGAATATTCGAATCCTGCGTTGTCCAAAACTGTTTTATAGTTCTTCAACCCGACATATTAAATAATTCGTTCGTCCGACAGTTTTAATACTTTTTTTTCGGCTATACCGATCTTTTACATTGTTCGGTCGCCCATTTAATTTGAAAAATATCTGGCTGTCCTACAAAGCCCCTTCGTCCAGATACAACTGAATGAACGTTATGATGACAACTTTAATTCCTTCCAATAATGGCCTGTGTTCTTTTTTTGACAATCTTCATATATTGGTTCACCTACACGTTTTTTTATAAGAACAAAGTATATAAGAACACAAGGCTTCGAAGTAAAAAATTAAGAACACTTTAACAACATTTGGAGGCTTTGGAGAATTAAGAATATAGAAAAAAGAACATTTTTCATTTTTGATTATGTACACATGAATTAGAAGACTTAATTAAGAAAATTTTGAGGCTTGAAACCAAAAATGCTAAGAACATTAGAAGGCTTCTTCAAATTTTAATGTTCTTATGAAGAAAAAAAACGTGTATATGTATTGGCTTCCTTGGACATGATTAGCTCTATTAAAAATACAGTAACAATTTTTAATGGCATGTTTGTTTTCTTGATGAATGTTGCACGTATCAAGGACAAGTTCAACAGGTGATATGTTACAAGTTATAACATGTTACATTTCCATATTTGTACAACTCTACTACGTACAACCTTTTCTAACCAAAAACATGAATAATACATATTTCAAGAGTGTCAAGATCTTGGCAATTGGAACAAGAAAAAATACTGCCAGGAAATGAAAAAGTATGAAGGGTTTTAGAAACTAATTTGTTGTTTACGACCCAGTAGGCATGGAATACGTTGTTTTAACGTCCAAACAACGTTGTCTCAACATCATCTGGACGTTGAACCAATGTTAAAGTAACTTTGTGTGCTTGCAGGGGAAACGAAAAAAAATTATTTCTTAGGTTTTTGGTTTAGTTTTTTTTTGTGGCAGTATAATCATCTCATTTATGAATGATTCATGTATGTAGGAATTGAGGCGTGATGGTGAATTTTTGGATAATTTCCAAAGTTCGAAATAAAGTTTCCTCTTCCTATATAACCTCACAGCAAGTTGTCAACCAGTTTTTTATATCTTCCTGTATCCCGTCTCAGCTCAAAGTCATTTTCAGGTCCACCCCTAATTTAAATCAGATTTGAAGTGTACCATTTTTTACACCAAAATCGCGTACACATCAGAAATGGAAATTTGTTTTGGGAAATTCAGGACGAATGGAACGTCTGGTCTGTGTTTTTATTGTGAAATAATTATCTCATATTTTGCAAAAAAATCTTTGCTCAGGATTAACGAGTACTGTAGTATCATTTGAACATACCATGATGTTTTTTCAACGGCCAAATAACGTGCCTGCTAAGGTGAGGACAGTTTAATGACATTGAAGATTAATTGGAACTACTAGTACAATTTTCTGCATGGTATGCATAGATTGAGAAAGGCAATGTAATGTAATGTGATATGCCATTATTTATTTGTTTGAAAAGGATGTACAAGAATTCAAAATACGGTTGTTATAGTATCGCTTAAGGCGTTTGTATCCTTCCCTTCAAAATTAATGTTTTTTTAATAATGCAATGCAGTAATATTTTCTTTTATTCGTATAATAAACTTTCTCATAATTTGTGATTCCAGAGTGGGAAAGAATCACTAAATTTCTATGTTTACAAGCAAGACGTTTTCGAACCTCTGTGGCGGTGCGTTTTTTAGCTAAAGCGAAACGCCCAAACCATAAATTATTGAGCTTTAATTAAACAAACTATGGTCATGTTACGGTTTAACGGAAATATGAAAACTTTTGACAAACGCCCTTTTGAGACTTCTGTAACAGAAATCTACGCCCCTCTTATTCATGATATCCATTACGTAATCTTTTATATAAAACCTCCTTAAAAAGAGCCGCCGGGTGTTTTTCACTAGTATAGTTTTGAATGTTGAACAATTAAACTATTGGCAAACATCCGGCTTTTTTTGGATGTTTCCGTAGGAAAGATTACGTAATGCATATCAACAATAAGAGTTTTCTTACTCCTCCCTTTAAAAATATCAGAACTTTTTTAAATGAAGTGAAATGAGCTTTTTTGTGAAAGCATGTCTAAAAACATATGATAAACATGTATCGAGCCTTCTTTCCCCCCCTCCCAATTTTTTGTCGACGTCACATGCATTTAAAAAGAAAATGATGTTGTTCTGGGCAGATGGGACAGGAGGTGGAGCTGGCTGACTATCTTTATTAACATGAAGACCTCTCCTCCAAAATGGGACAAATTAATGAAAAGTGTGTAGATATGTTTTTGTTTACGAAATGATAGGAAAGATTTCTGATGTAAAAATTCAAAAATGAAGAGTAAAGCCTCTAATTAGCCAGGGTGTATCAGTCAGTCACTAATTAAATTCACAGAAAAACAATAGATTGAAAAAATAATTTTAGAACATTTTTTCCATTGGGTACCAAAATTTCTTTAACCACGAAATTCAATTCCGAAAATTCATTTCCCCTCTGGTGGTGATCAAGGGGAGAAATATTTAAACTCGTAACAACGAGGTCGTCAGGGGGAGGAGGAAAACAAAAAAAAGATTCACACACCGGTTTTCGTCGTCGTCTTCCAACCTATTTCTTGACGAGTCTGCAGCGGAACTGAAAAAAAGAAAATTGATGAAACGGAAATAAGTATTTTAAGAAATAACACCAAACCACAAGAAATCATAAGGAATTAAAAAAAAAGGTGAGGGGCGTCGAACTCAAAACACGTCTATGCGAGTCCCTTCAAATCATGGTTTACTTTTATGTCAAAGCATAGTAGTAGCATTTGGAAATTGATATGTAATAAAAATTTAAATTCTTAGTAAAAAAACTAGGTTTTGGAAGTCCACAGGTCTAAATTGAAATGAGGCCAAAAATACACTAAAGATTTCATTGGCCTTCTGAGTTCGAGGTAAAAAAATATATCAAGTTTTCTCAAACTTCTAGGAGAGATCCCGGTGTACCGGAAGAATAAAACGTGTGAAGGATAAAAATATGATCACTTAAAATGATCATTTTCGAAATCAAGACACGGAAGTAAAAAACCGGTTGCTTCAAATCAACAAATTCGTGATAACTAGAGGGACAAGGATGTTGATACCTTGGACACACGAATGATAGGAAGTTGTTCCGTCTGAAAACTAATTGAAACAACTTCCATTTGATGAAATTCAGTGCAATTTAATAGAAAGGGGAAGTTTGAATAAGCGACACTGGCAAACATTGTTATATTTTCCAGAGCCTATACCAAATAAATGTGTTTGTTCCCTTGTTCTCGAGGTACTCCTATTTCTTTCCATTTCTGAAAGGAAGGGCCAAAGTTTATTGAAAGCTTGAGGTGAGGATCTAAATAATGGGAGGGGGGCACTCGATCTCAAAACTAGCGTACGTTCGGACAAAAATTTGGGTTCAAAATGCGACCCTTACAGTGCAGTGAAAAATTTGTTGAAAACAGACTATTATAAAAAAAAAAACTTAGCAATATTTAGATTTACTCATGCTGAAGAAGACACGGAAGTGTCGAAATATTCATAAAATGCAGTCGTCATTATTTTAGTTTTCTGTTATTTTATTACTGCAACCACCTTTTAGTTCATCTAATAGTGCGTTTTTCAGCGACGAAAATATTTGATTTTTTTTAATTGGCAAATATACTAAGTCAGAAGGAACAAATAAATAAATCAACATTCAATACCTAAGTCTTCGTTTCTTGGATTCAGGAAGAGTTGCTTTATCACGGCTTTCTCGCTCTTCACGTGACATATCAGACATGTTTGTACTGACGTTGAAAATAGGTCGTGCCCAACTACCTAAAATATTTAAAGAAAATTATTTTTTCATTAACCCTTGAATGCCATCCGTGGTGGATTTACAGTTTTAATTAATGTAATTCGATTCTCCAAGGCAGGTGATTCAAAAATTTGTTTTGAACGAATTTCTGGATCTGCTTATGTTGGGAAATAAACAAAACATCATCAAGTCAAAAAAGTCAGGCAATAATTCGTTTTGAAAAGAAAAACTTTTACTAGATTTTGTGAAACTTGTTTCAAATATCATGCCTACCCAGTAGGCATTGAACGATGTTTTAAAACGTCCAAACAACATCTGTTTCAACGTCGTCAGAATGTCATTTGGACGTTGAAACGATGTTGAAAAACATCTTGTATCTGCTGAAAAAGGTGACACTTTTTGACAGTTTCCAGTCCTTGTTAGGTTATGAACATTAAAAAAAAAAAGATCAAATAGATGATTCTTTTACCCAATCAAAAGGCATTATTCAACTAAAAAAGGTCTGACTAATTTACTTAACCAATTCAAAACGGGGCGTGGATGGAACTTACTGATAATTTTTCCCGCCACTTTTTTATTTTCGGCGTTTTCTTTAGGATGTTTGAAAAGCAGCATGACAGCTCTCCCCACTCCACTCTTTTTCAGCATCATTCTATCAATGGGTGGTAACTGTAAGAAAGAAAAAATGAGTTGATTCATGGTGTAATTATGTTTAATTATACATGGAACATGTAATTTTGGGGCGTAAGTCGGCGAAATGCTATTTAACAGAAGCAGGTAGGGGTAGGTACCATTTTTAAAATTCGAAGGATATAAATTGAGGCATGGCACATAACTTTAAGTGACCTTAAAACAGATTCATTGTTTAAAGATTTAAATCCTAAAACTTTTTGTGGTTTTTATGTGGAATAAATTTTTTTAAGTTTGGGATTTTTTTAGAATTTTCTTAAAATCTTTGATACGAATAGATTTTAAAGAATTGAAAATTTTAATTATTCCTGCAAAGTGTATACGGCTGGCAATGTTATTGAATTACCCTGAATTGTGATTTATAGGAATAAAGGATCTTGCAATGCGCACTGAAGCAATAATTATTCTCTAAAGAAGGTAACAACGTGTTACTGTCAATGTGGCATTAACGCAGTAACATGCCATTAATGGTACAATTAAAAATCCATTTGAATCTACATGTTGTTGTTGATGATGCTTTTGGATGTTGGAGAAATTGTGAAATACAGGATGTCACGTCGCCGTTTTTCATTAAAAGATCTTTTGTCGTTGCTGTATGTATTTATGTATGTAATAAAACAAAAATACTACTGCCATTACTATAGTGTAGTATCAGAACAAATGTATTTTTTAAATGAATGTGCGGATTTAAACGAGCTGCAAAATATAAAAAAGTTTTTTGAGATTCTTATTTTTATGCCTTCCTCATCGGCAAAAAAAAGATCTGTCGTTATAATTTATTTACTGTAATACATATGGTAATTATAGCAAAGACCAAGGTATTATACTTTGTGTGACGTGTGACTAAAAGAATCAAGAGAGTATTTAGGGGAATTAGAAAATCGATGACAATTGAAAATTGCTTCCAATACCAAGATCTTCAAACAAGTGCTGTTCGAGATACCGAGAGTCTATAGTGTCCGCACCACTGAATGGTTGCAGGGTAATTGGTATCCAGTTTTAAGTACATTTTACAGTACAATTAAGCCGGGGCGTCCTTTAAATTTCATCATCATTAGCCAGAAATAACGAGAAAAAGTCACATTCAAATATTGATCTTTTGAATGAAAACCCATGAATATAAATAATAAAGATATACTTTTCTTTCGTGAGAAAGTGTCATCGATTTATTGTCAAACTACAAAAAGAGCGGCACTATCTATCAGCTTTGCGAAAAAGGACGGAAAGGAGCGTTTATTATTCTTATGTCTGGTTTGTTTGAGCATTCAATTATCTAACGGGACAAAGTTTCAACACAACAACACAACCAATACAATACTCTGCCAGCGAAAAGAATGCTAGGAAAATAAACATAATGAACAAAAGGGTTCTTGACAAAACAAAAAGCCGCGCTTTGAATCTGAACGAAAGGGCATACGTGCATAACCCAATTCTAGATTTTACAAAGTTTTTATTTTAATTTTATCAAAAAGATAAAAACATTACAATTTCCGTACTCCCGATCTAATGTTGATGGCTGAGCGCCAACATAAAGAGAGACCAACGGACACTAGACTTGAGTAAGCCCGGAAATCATGGTTTGTTTCTCGCATGTCTAGTTGTGCAAACAAATTTGAAAACGGGAACTTGTAACCAGATCGACTAGTAAAATACGTGCACGGTTACTAAAAGAGACATGGTATCAAAGAGAAGGAGGGGGTTTGTTTCTACATAAGGGCTTTTTAAGGGCTTTTGGAACGTTCTCCTTTCCTTTGCTCATTACAGTAACAATATTACAGTACTGTATACGGTTGTCAAAGATTTTTTTTAAGAGTTGAACAGACAGTGTTGCGGCTTTTCAAAACGGAAAAAGGAGGTGTTTCTTAACTACTTTGGAAGGAAAAAAAAGAAGCTTCCATTAAAAGCTTACTAAAAGAACCAAAAATAAAATGAAAATCAATTAGCAAAAAAAGTAATGACTTTTTTTATCATCGTCAGCAAAGATGAATACTCAAATCATTGACCGCGAAGCCCGGAAATAAGGTTAACTACTAAAACATTGGAATGAATTAATTAGTGCATGAATCCTTCCACTATATACGAGTCAATTATGAAGTCTCCCTAGATTAACACGAATGAATTATTTTTTTTGTTCCGTGTGATACTGTATGCAATGCCAAGAATATGTGTAACTGGGTAATGTCCGGGGGGTATTTTCAGATGTCCGAGGGTCAAATCAATGCTTGTCCGGGGAAAAGAATAATGTCCGTTAGGGTAAGTTATTAAAAAAAAAGACAAAAGTATTACTGAGTAATGAATTTCCTCTAAATTAACTTAAAATGTTGTTAATTCCCAAAAAACGAAATATTATCTTTAAAGCTAAAGGTGTAATTCGCGGATTATCGGCAAAATTAGTCCATAATTTTACTAGAAATCTCATCAATCGCGATGTTAAATTCCGCATTTATTTTGACCAAGCGAAATCCTTCCCTTATGGAAATTAAGAACTATTGTACCAATTGACGGGTCGTGATTTTAACCAACTACCTTAAGGGGATTAGGCCATTTTCGCGAAATTAAATCCTCGCGAAATTTTTATTTCATACTTTTTGCCGAAAACCCCTAGGAAAATTAAAGAAAATAGGTTAAAAACAGGCAAATTATTGAAAATAAATCCTCGCGAAATTTTTACTTTTCGATTTCGCGAAAATAAATCCCCGCGAAAATTAATCCCATTAAGGTATTGTCACGTTTGAGCTTAAAGCGTTTAGGAGACACAATGTAAAGACTTTTCAAGAACAATACAGTTACAACTAGGTGCTCTATCCGTTAGGACGATATCTCGCTCGTAAGTTACTGTCGCTATTTGTGTTTAATCTCACATCAACATTAAAAAAACGCTCGAAAAGCGCTGATCTTTATATAAAAGCTAGTTTTCAATCCAGTTTAGGTTCTCTTTAATGACATCTTTTCAAGTTACTGTAGCTATTTTGCGTTTACTAAAATGCTCTCACATCAACATTCAAACAACGTTCAAAATACGCTGAGCTGCATATAAAATTTATTTTTCAGTCATGTTTCAGCTCTCCTTAATGACGTCTTTTCAACGTACTCGAAATGACGAGATTTTTTTCTTCTAATTAGCTAATTTCTCGAGACGAGAGTTCTCGTATTGTGTTGAGATTGTTAATTAAATATACATTTCGTTGAAAAGAAATAATAATGAGAGAAATCAAATGTTGACTTGTCCATGTTGTAAGATGGGGGTTGACAGTTTGCACCCTATCTCAATTGATGTCATGACCCGATAGACTGACAGACGCGCGTTACTGCACCCCCATTGCTAATAAGCGATGACGTCATTTGGGAGAAAACTCGTCTCGTGAGGACGTAATGTTGTGGTAAATATAACTTTTCGATATTGGGTCGTTCAAGAAACTAATTTGCAGGTGCACAACAACCCATTGGGTTAATTGGTCTCAATTGTGGCGTTTTTTGATCCAAATCAAGCTTAAGTGGTACCAGGCTGATCCGTATTCAATTTGCTTAAAGATTGGTACCTTGATTTTTTGAAAAAAATACCAAAATCTGCAGTAAATAGCAATTCAAACTTTCTATCGATTCAGTGGCACACACAGCTTTTTAATAGAGTGTTGATTTCAATAGGAAATCAATAGTTGTCTCTTGGGAGCAAGTGTCTTCTCGAGGTAGTTGGTTATCTAATACTTCTACATCGTTGGTCTATGTTTCATAACCCTCATCCTACAACAGACAAAAGGAGTGATTTTCTTGAAAAAAAAGGTTAAAAAAAATGAGTAAAAAGAATAAACTTACATCGAAGAGTATACGTAGTAAAATTTTTCGAATGTTTATGTGAGGTAATGAATTATCTGGCAAAGGTGACAACCAGTCCTAGAATAACGAGAAAAGTGAAAATTACATGGAACGATAATCCAGTGGTCTAAGCATTAGCGCCGCGTACCAGGGTTCCCGGTTCGGTCCCTCGCTCCTTCTTTGTTCAATTTAGTTCGTAAATTAAAGTGCCGGTTGTCTAAAATGTCTGTTCAATATTACGGACGCACAAGGGAAATTCTGATAGTAATTCTGATCCATTCCTACATGGATATCACACATATCCCTGATGTTAAGAGAAAAGACAAACAAGCATTAGCAACGGGTTTCCAAGGCCATGAAGGTATCAATCATTTCAATATCCCTCAGCGAGAAACTACACCGACATTTTTTATGATATCCCGATGTAGTTTATAGCCATGTTGTTGTTATATGCTCTCCGAGTATATATACAACGCTCTTATGAAAGATTCTTAAGATCGCGACACATTTCAATATCCCTTTGGTTTCCTAATCGTCGTTAGAACAGGAGGAGCACACAAAGAGGAAACTAAGCTACTTTAATCCGAGAAACTTTCGCGAAATATTATTTTTGCGAATTGGAAAAAAAGTTGCAAATTTTCGCCAGATAAACTTTCGAGGATATATTTGACATTATTTTAGGATATTTTTTTAGGATTTTTTAGAGAATTGAGAATAATATTAAAATTTCGGATAAACTTATCCTGCATAATTATTTTGTGCTCTAGAAGAAGAGCACTTTTTAAAAAAGTCAAAAGGAAGCACTTGAAACAAGTGCCATACTCGACACTGGGACACTTGATTTTCAAGTGATTTTTTTTCTTTTTTCTTGAATTTTTTTTACAGTCAAGTTGATTTCATCATACTAACCAAAATAAACAAAATGTAACAAACAGCTCGGAGGGAATGGGGCGGGAGGAAAAAACATTGTATTTTAAGTATAAAGCACTACCTAAAAATAACATATTCACTTTCCCTTCACTTGTGATGAACAGTGGAATGTAACGGTCGTGAAAAATCGGCACGTAGCAAAATTAAAGAAAAAAAGCAACAAAAATATTAGAGTACGCGAAATCAAGCACGCGCGAAATATGATTGGTTGATCGCCTTTCTACTGTCACGTGAAAAAATTCGAGTAATCAAAATGTTTTAACTATTGTCTTTTTATTTTGAAACCCGCCGCGTATTCACGCCCTTCTTTCCCAAGAACAATACCATAAAACTGTAAGACTTTGTCTAAGAGGACAATAGCTCTATTGGAGCAATGAAAAAATTTGACTTTTATCTAGTGTTCATTGAATAGGTGAATACAGATCAGATCATGCGCTTTCTTGCCTAGCCCGCTAAAGCTTTAAAGGCGTGGTCAAAAATAAACTCGATAATTAGTATTGTACATTTAGAGAGCTTTAGCGTGTCGATAGCCAGATCCGCATCTCTGGTATCAGGTTATATGTTTACTAGTTTTCATAAGAAAAAGAGTTCACATTAATAGATAGATATTATGTCATCCGATGTCTCAGTATGGGTCCTACCCACTTGACCCACTTGGGAGTAGGAATCACAGCGCAGCCAGACATTGCAACCCTACGGTTGCGAGCCGCAGAGCCATGGCATATACAGAGGTACTCGAACTACACGGGAAAATATACTGTTCTCGTTGGTGTAGAACCTCGTGAGTACCACTGCACACCACAATGTCTGGAATATCTACCCACACTCTTGTATCAGAGTTAAGGTACCCAGTATCAGTGAGTATCGAACTCGGATCTCCTGGACGGCAGACAAGCTTGATAACCACTATGCTACTACGCCTTCACATTACAGTTCACATTGTACTTGATTAAATATCAAATGACAAATTATAATTTTTTGTATTTTTGGTGTCAAATATTATAATGAGTAATTCATGTTCTCAAAAATTGCTAATAATTAAAGGTCGATTTTAGATTTTATTGGGGGTACGAATTCCAAAATTGTCGAGCTGGAGTTTTTACTTATGTGAAAATTTTGCCAGACATTTCAATTGCGTCATGTAATAAAAATTGCTTTGGCATTTCTTAAATATAGAATTAAATACAACAACAAAACAGAGATTATTCTAATATCCATTTGTGATGTTGTCGCTGTACCTTTCTATAAACCATTTCAAAATGATGACATTCAGTTTCCCGTTGGACAGGAGGTTGCGGTATTCCAAAAGAGCAAAATAACTAACTGATCATCGATACAATAACATCATAATATACAACAGGAGAAACCTATTTTTATGACCATAAGAAGACTTTTCGAAGGAAACTTCAATTTTCTTTCTAACCAACCATAACATCCTTAAGGTGACGTCACTCGGTAATATGTAATGTGTGTGTGTGTGCTCTTGTGTAAAATGAGCACGATGTTTGACAAATGAAAATTATTTTTGAAGATATATTTTTGAATTCAAAAAAATTTCAAAAAAGTCACGAACTTTTTGAAAAATTGAGAATGTTGTCGAATAATAATTTAAAGTATAATTTAAAATATATATTTTAGACAGTTCAGACGAGCGCCAAAGAAACTCGAGTAAATGGACATAAACCAAACCCGATGACAATTCGATGGGTATTTTAGCCTATTATTGGTGACGTTAATTTCAACGTTAAATCTTAAGCAGAAAAAATACGTTTTCTGATGAATTATTTTATTTCATAATTTCTTAAAAAAACCTTTTTTCAGCATTGAAAGGAGATCCGTTACGCCTTAAGCCGAAATTAATTACAGTAATTAATCTCTGTATCCCCTTCTTTGGTAAGACGGCCAGAAATGTCGGACAGAATCCATATTTTTCTTTATTGTCAATGGCAAGAGATAATTTCGTTTTCTTCTTTTTCTTTCATGTAAAAAAAAAAAAAATGGTTCGATTTCTTGTTCTTTGAAAGTCGTACCGGCCAGCGATATTGTAAATGAGAGAAAAAAACGGACAAAAGGCATTTTATGGCTATTGCCAAAGTTTGCGGTAGATAACATCCGTTCAACAAATCGATATGTAAACTGCGTCGGGAACTTGTCGCTTCCTCTAGAGTATAGGACTTTCTACAAACATTTTTTTCACGGGATTTTCCTTCGTTCGTCCTAGATATTATATGCGAGTTATAAATAATCTTTACCGAGATTTCTACGGTTATTTTATTAACATTTCTCTAATCTCAGGCAAATTCCTTAAGATTTTTTGAATTTGTAGCTTTAAAATATATATAAGTAACAAAGAAAATCGATCAAAAATTTGATTTTTTATCAAATCAATACAGTAGAATCACACAAAGTTTTTGTGCAACTAATTCAATGTGTTCTTTCTTGACCACGGCCGTAAACAGATTTCTCCAAAGAAGGATGATGTCAATATTGAAAATTAATACTGCCCTGCGAAAATTAATTATCTGAATTTGATGTAGCGGATGATCCAAAAAAAAACTTATCACAAATTATCCAACAAACTCAAATTTCCCTTCAATTGATAGAGGTTGGTCTAACTCAAATGTTGAGGCATAACTTTTTGGTTCATTCGTTACGAAAATATGAACCTTTTACATCCAAAATTCACTTTTAAGAAAAGTGCAATTCTCAGTCATTACAGATGCCCAATTATCGGCTCAAATCCCAACCTTAAAAGTTTCTACATTTTCCCCAACGAATATGGCTAAGTACAGACTTCCCGATTAGTCTATTAGTGACCTGACACCGGTTATGTCAAGGACCCTTGGTAAAAGACTAACTGCTGTGGAATACAGAGACCTCAATCAAAGCCTTGCCGAGAATGTGAGAATGTTTTTTTGTGTGCGTATTTTACGAAGCTAAATCGTTTGGTAGTATCCTAAATTTCTTCAATTCGGTGGTAGGCGGCATTAAAACGATTTGAGAGAATAAACTATATAACGTCGCTAAGTAATGGTTACACTTTTAAATAAAGGCCGTTAGATATTTTATTTCAAAAGGATGTGCTCATCAAGGAAATGTAGATTGGAGAGGAGATGGAAATGTCTATCAAAATTACATATACAATTCCTCCTGCCAAGAAATGAATGTTACTCACTCGAGGAAAAAATATCATAACAAAAATAGATTTGGCAGCTGTAAACAAAATGAGGAAAACATTGTTACCTTGATTGCTGGCAGAACTCCCGAATCCAGAAAAATGTGTTGTAGGTTGGCTCTACAAAATAACAAGTGATACTTTTATGGACCTACCTGGTTATAAAATGAAATTAATAATGAAAAAAAAATAGAGAAAGCAGAAAA
>JAUJPO010059903.1:0-27935 GCA_032270745.1 Tiaropsis multicirrata | reverse complement strand
TTACATAAATATGATGGACATTCAACATCTCTGGCAATGTGTGGTCCTTCTGCAGATTGTGGAACTTCCAATGCCATTGAGACTAAAAGTGTTAAAAAGAGACCATAATTAATTATAGAGGTTAAATAACAATTTCTTACCAACCATTAGCGGCTACGTATTGTAGGATTAAAAGCAAAATTTCTAAATGTAAAATGAAAATGAAGATGAATGTGACCTACCAGCTAATAAAACAGCGATACATGCGAATTTCATCATGTTTGTTGATTGTTAAAGATGAATCTATTTGTTCTTCTTTGGTGGATCTGTTTGTGGATGATTTGAGAATTGATAAACTGCTTCTTTTATATGTTTTCATAAGCTCTTGGGTTATATAAGACATGTCAGAAAATTGAAGTTAAAATAGACCTGATGAAAGCTGCCATAAATCGAATTTCCTTTTCAAGTTCGAAATATCTATATTAAATAATCAAATTAATTGCATTGACGAAAATCAGTAATTGTGTTTTGATAATTAAAATCCACTAAACGGAAATTGCTTGGTCATTTATAATTCAGAAATTTGAAAGTGACAGGTTGACACTCACTATGCAATGGATCAGAAGAAGATAGAATATTCCTTTTTCATCATGAGCTGCAATTGTTAGGTCGTCTTTACCCGTCCAATCGCATCCCGGAATGAAACCCCTTTCCTTGGTCTGAGATGAGATTTCATCCCGACTTCGTGTAAAGGTAACTCAATGCGTCTTTGTCCAATCCTGTCTCGCAACAACCAGATAGAAATCCCCAATCAGATGAGTAAAGACAATAATCCGACCAGGATGTCCACGATATGTTACTTCTTATTTTTAGATGAATGTATTTGACCATCCTGTCCGTACCATAGAAGATGTTTTTATACAACATCAGTCTACGAAAGACTGCGAATTACAACACACATTTGAATAAAAAACTTATGCAATAAGGGGGTAGGGAGTCACACCTATAGAAACAATTATGCTCTGTTGAACTCTAAATCCTCAATATGAAATCTTTGAAAGTTTTTTGGACAGTCATCAACCTCTTTCTTAGTTCTTACATTGAGGATAGTAATATTTCAACATTCTTTTTGTAGTTTTTCCCCTTTTTTCATGGCTTTTGAATTTTCGATTTCTTGTCAATGAAGTAAACTATAACTTTTCTGCTGGAAATATATTGAGCCTGTTGATTGATTGCTAGCATTTGAGAAAAGTGTCATATTCTTTTTTTACCCGCAAAGAACTTGGAAAAGTGACCCTGCGAAGGATTTGAATCAGTTCAATTAGCGAAACATTGATTTTCTTGTTTTGATTTGGCAACAATTCCATGGACTCACAACTCAATAAATATCCTAAAGGTTTTACCTATAACTACCACAAAAAGGATGGTGCGATGTATATTATACTGTGTACCTCACCAGTAACGTTCGTTAGTATACTCATGGTAAACTTTGTAATTATTGTCGATTTCCCGTAAAAAGTATCTGCGTAGAAGTGCTATTTTGCTTCCCTCGGTTTTTTTTTATTTTATTTTTTTATTTATATAAAAAATACACGAACATACAAACAATAAGAGGGTTCCTACTCCCGCAGAAAACCGCTAGGTTACACCGCCAGGAGAGGAGCCCAAAGAAGAAGAAGAGAGCAAAAAAATGATAAAAAATATAATTATGATAAATTGAACGAAAATTAAATGGAGTTATGTTTTAGAACAAAGGTCCACTGAAACGCCCTGTATCGCAAATATATTTTATTGTAATACTTAAAATGTCACGATTTTGGTTAGTGCTAAAGAGTCGCCATAGATAAGTATGTTAAAAAATCTTGAAGGCTTTAGTGGAAGCAAACTTATGTCAAGTTGAAGGAGACTATCGAACATAACAGATCTTTCATTAGAGTAATCAGAGCAGTACATCAAAAAGTGTTCAGTCGTTTCTAGAGAATTGGTTCGACAGTTGCAAAATGGATCTAGTGTGTCTGCAAAGTTGTGTCTGAATAAATGTTCCTGTAGATGACTAAAAACCAACCCTCGACCGGTTAAGAAAGACCACACCCCTGCTGTCAGAGACACGAAAAACTGAGTAAGCATTTGGTTGCAAAAAGTTTAGAATTGCACGTTTAAAAGAAAAGATAGAAAGGAGAGTTCGTATGCCTATGTCAAGATAATTCCACTCATTTATACATAATTGAAAAAAAGAGGAACGATATCGTTCAGTCCTACAAAGTGGAATAGCAAAGGGAGGCCTTATCCTAATCCCCTCTCCTCCAGCTTCTACCTGTCTTTGGGGAGGAAGAACGCTTAAGAGGTAACCAGGTGCAAATCCATTGATAATTAAAAAAACAATTCTTCTTTTTTTCCAATTTCTGTTTTGATGGAAATTTTGGTTAAACTCAATGAATCAAACTTTTCATCAAAATAATCTTTTTGATGCATTTGCTCCGGCCTTAAGTCTTCTAATCGAACGCCTGTCAGCCAGACTTTTAAGTCTTAATTCAAGATATAAAAGTTGTCCCTGGATGTTCCTCTGAAACACCCAGTTATTGCCGCAAGGCAAGCATTGTATTAGACTCAAGTTTATCTGAAAAACTAGCATTGTCAGGACGATCATAAACAATTTCGCCGTAGTCTAAGTGAGGTCTAACATGGGCTTTATAGATGGTGACAAGTGAGTGCCTAGGTAGGAACTCACGAAGCCTGTTATTAATGAGGCCGATGTCACGATTAGCTTTTGAAAGTTTTCTTCAAGATGACGATCAAAGGTTAGTCTTTTTTCATGAATTAGACCTAGATGTTTTTGTTGATCCTGTACTGCAATGGCTACATTGTTGAAATTTAGCTCAGGAGGATCAGGTGGTCTTGTTCTCCGAAATAAACCTCAACTGCCTGTTTAGAAGGATCAGGGTTGAAGGACATTTTCCATTGATGAGCCCACTCACCTATCTTCCCCAAATCTTCGTTCAATTCAATAGAACAACGAATTTGATCAATTTTTATTGAATTTCTGTTTACAATGGACAACAGTAATGAGTAATGATAAATCTATTAGAATTTTTTAAAGCAGGAAACTGGCTAACAAAGTGAAATGAACCCACCTCGTAAGCAATGACAAGGAACCGATATAGTAATGCTTGTGTAAACATCCATTCAATATCAGTGACTGTTAATGATTCGTTGAAGACTGATACGAATTCGAAATGCTCAAAATATTCATTTCCGTATCTGTAAAAAAGAAGTAAAAACACACCGTAGGGTTGAGATATCAGGTATCGCTGAAATTCCTGCTCCCAAGTGAGTAGGACCCATTCCGAGACATCGGAGAACATAATATCTATATCTTTATCTTTCGAGCATTCTTAAATGTAAAAGAAGTATGTTCTAAATGAGGGAGCCACGATAATATTTATAACGTATATTTCATAGAACAAAATAAGCATTTATGAATAATATATAAGGCTTTATAGAAGCCAAAAAGTAAGAAAATATTAGGAACATTTTAAGCCTTCTGGGAGGAGAATTTCTTAAGAAAACTGCTTAATTTGAAAACAGCCAAAATGTCTCTTTTCACACCCTCACTCTGCCCTTATAATGTCAAATATAATAGTGCATTTGATGTTAATACATTTGAGTTTAGAGCTGTCTCATCTTGGAATAAACTACCATCTTCAGTAAAATGCCTTGAAGATTTGAGCTCTTTTGTAAAAGCTCTAAATAATGTGTTACCTAAGTGCACGTGTAAAATTTGTATATAGTTTTTTTTCCCCTTCTTTCTAGATAGATAGTTTTTTTGTTTTTTAATAATTTTATGATATAATTTACTCTTTGTACTTTCTAGATTGATTGATTCTATAACTTAAAATAAAGAATAAATAAATAAAAAAATAGCTAAAAGTTAATATTGCATTAAATCTTGGTGATGCTGATGTATTCAAAAAAAATTAAATTGACAGGCACTTAATTTGACAGACTTTTGAGAAAAAACGCCAAAAATCTGCCAAAATTGATTATTATCCTAAGGTAGCAAAAGTTGAGAAAATAAGAGAAAGAAATAGAATCTTCTGGGGAAGTACTTACAAATATAAGATGACCACAGCTTTAGCAAAAGCCAAAAGGAAGAAATCGATAGCCTCTGCAACCAAGCGTCTCTGTATTGAAGCTAACTTGAAAACTAAAAATAAAGCAACCAGTACACAAAAGATTTATATAATAATGGGCTCTAAAAAGGTTAATAACCTGCTGGTCATGGTAGAAAAAACAAACAAAAAAACATGTTGAACAAAGGTTGTGGATTGAGTAATTGGGCTTTTTCAGAAAAAGTCCGTATCCCCCTGTTGATGATAATAGAATATCCAGAATATCAAATTTTCAATATCTTAGGACATCCAGGGGGTAGAATTTGAAGACCAAGGATTTTAAAGGGGGATGGTGGTTAAGAACAATCGACATCCTCAACAGTGGGAATATGGATTTCTTCTAGGAAAGCCCATTGCTATGGATGTCAAAATTCGAAATATAAACATACTGACAATATAAGACAATAAAGAATTAAATTGAACCATAATAATTTTCTGAGCCGACTTGGAATGACCAACAAAATGAAGGTGAAAGAATGGTGACGACAGATTTCACACAGTGGACACCATTGGTGGAAAAATAAAAGATGTCCGCTTTAAAGGAATTGAAATGAACTGAAATCATCCTTTCGTTCCAAAGGAATAGTGTCCGTTATTATAGAGATGTCGGCGTTAGAGAGAGTCCACTGTATTTATAATATATACATAAAAATGTACGAATACAAACATAAGGCAAAATGGATATCTGTGTGCTGGGACACATTTTTTCTCGAATCATCACTTTTAAATCTACATTTTGCTTAATAAATATTAAGCATCAGCCTATGGCTAATTTTTACAAATAGAAAATAACAATTTCTTTAATAAAAACCATACCTTGACGATTCTGTTGTGGTTGTACATGTGTTTGTTGTACATGTGTTTGTTGTATTTGAGGTTGCTGTTGTTGTTGTTGTTGTTGTTGTTGCAAATATGCTGTGTATTGGTTATTAATCATCATTGAATTCTGCTGGAAACTCAACATGGTTGCCATTTGAAATATAGTCCAGGAATATTGCATTAAACATTGGTTTTGCCAAGCCAAATAAGTTGTCATATCGTCAACATATTTTGACTTTTTTTGGTTCTTCATCGTGTAGGGTTCATTATTACCATGTTCTTCACTCATCTTTTACTTTTTTATTTTATATCTGTTACACTTTTTGCTCTAAAATGTCCTGATTTATTTAGAAACAAACAAATATTTTTTTAGTATGAAATTTAAAGTCATTTTCGAATCATATTTCACATTAAAAATAATTGATTCAGCTTGTTCATTCAAATTTATGTTCTAAAAACATTTGAACCGTTTCATTTTGAAATCGACGTCAACAACCTTGTGTGCCTTGCAAAATTCAAAGGCTTCAAATCAAAGGAGCATTTTGTTGGTCAAGTTCTGTAAGTCGATAATAATATGATTGAAGTAAGCTGCCTGGTAAAGTCAGGCAGTTATTACATCATTTTGCCTGAAAAAGTGGATCAATTTTGAGTTTCAAGGGATGAAACCCATTTGAAACTTGAAACAATATTGTAATCGGCGATTGCATTTGATTTTTTCTGATGGTGACAACAAGGACATAAGGACTGTTGTATGTAAAGTTGTTGAATAATTACGATCTCTGTATAGATTTTGTCATTTTATTGAATTCCAATATGGCAGTCCAGAAGATGACTTGTAAAGTGTAAAATGTAGAATTTTCTGTGCAAAAGAGGTCCCATAGTTTCAATTTAAAATAGTTTTAAGAACATTCATTACCAGTGCATAGGCAATATTCCTTTGTTGCTTTAAACTCAAATTTTTGGTTTTCGGAGCACTTTGCTGGGGGGTCCTGAAATTTCCTTAGGAAATATTGAGGACGCAAATCTTGGTTTTTGGTTAATCTACTGCATAAAGAGTTGAACAAGAGTTGAAGCCTCTATCCAATCAGATGAGATTCTCCCCACAGAATTTCAGAATTTCAGGGGGTCAAAATCTGTCAAATCCAAATTTTGAAAACAACTTCAGAAAAACTTGAGATATGATATTGAAATTTTCAGAATCTTTGATTCATCATCAAAGAGATCATTTGGTAAAAATCTTAGCCAAATCTGTGACATCAAGAAGGTCTAAGACACCTTGATAACTCAAAACGGCTCTTAACAATCAATCAAATCATGATCAAATTATGAATTTAAATCGAGTTCTTGCACCATGCACCATCCGTATAGTATAAAAAAAGAGATGACTGCATTGTGTTTCCAGTCTAGGAGTGAGGACATGGCAAATAAAATTGAATAAGGTAAGTGCACCTTTTGGACACCTTAATTTAGTCTCGAACATCAACTATGAGAGAAGTAAGCATCATATTTGGGACCATTTGGTATTTCACAACTACAATATAGATCTTTTAATGATAATAAGCAAAAAGAAGATTTTAAGTTGATGAAAAGGAAAAGAAATGTTTTGGTAATGTTTATTTACTAACCTATTATGTAAAAATGTGAAGACGAAAAATATAAATTTTAGCATTTTTTGACGTTTCGATGACTTCTTTTCATCATGATTACAATACTGTATGAAAAAAAAGAATTTCCACAAAGTTGAAAAACTATCACAACTTCGACCATGTGGTTCCCAACCAGCTCGTTTATATGGTTTACCAAAAATACATAAATCTAACCACCCGTTGCGTCCAATTTGTTCGTCCATCAATTCCTTCAATTACAAACTTTCATCTAAACTGCCCACTATCCTCTCTCCGTACTCAAACAGTGTTTACACAGTGAAAGACTCGTTCAGCTTTGTTGATGAAATACAGAAACTAGATTCCACATCGTGTCATTTATGTAGTTTCGACGTTTCCATTCGAAGATAACCCAACCGTTAATGGCTTATCAAGGAAACAGTTCAAAAAGCTTCTTGAGATGGCTACAAAAGAAACGAACTTTCTGTTTAATGGAAAATGCTACGACCAGGTGGACGGAGTGGCTATGGGTTCCCCTTTAGCACCAATACTCGCCAACATCTTTATGCGACATTTTGAAGAAAAAGCTTTACGAGATTACCAAGGTACACAACCAACATTGTACAGGCGATATGTCGACGACAGTTTCCTTGTGTTCAAATTGAAATCGGAAGTCCCTTCTTTTTTCCAGTATCTTAATGGCATGACAATATTAAATTCACCAAAGAGGAAGAATCGCCAGATGAAAATTCGCTTTCGTTCCTTGATGTCAAAACCGTTAAGAGAGACGGGAAATTCGTAACCAGTACGTTCTACAAAGCGACTCATACAGGAGTTTACATAAATTGGTATAGTTCGCACACTTGCGGGGTGATTAACCTTGATTAACTTTGTCAAATGTCTGCTATAAACAGGGCGTGGAATATCTGCTCTGATGAAATTGTGTTTACTGCCGATTAGGAAGTTATAAAGTCCAATTTAATGAAAAATCGATATCCAGAAGGTATTTTGAATGCTATTGCTAAGAATTTCAAGGAAAAAATGATTTCTACGCACGTTGATATCATTCTTTATGATGTTCCAAAGAAAGAAATTAAATTGATTTCACCATTTTATGGTAAGCAGTCAGACATTCTTCAAAAGCGACTGTTGTCACTATTCAGTAACTGTTATCCTCAAATAAAACTTAAAGCCATCTTCCGCACGAGTTTTCGAATTGCAAATTTGTTTATGTTCAAAGATAAAATACCTTTAAAGTTAAAATCTCATGTGGTGTACGGAGTGCACTGCTCAAATTGCGATTCTTTTTATGTGGGAAAGACCAAAAGACAAGTTGAAACGAGGTTCAAAGAACACCGTCAGTCAGCTGTTGTAGAGCATCTATTGGTAACTGGACATGATGCCTCTCTTGATGATTTGGAATTTTCGACATTAGAAAATTTGACAAAGAACTTTTGATTAAAGAATTATTAATAATTAAAAGTTTACGACGGACTTGAATGCAAAAGTTGCGTCATATCCCCTTGAGCTTTTCTAGGTTTTGTTTTCGTTTTGTTCTATCAAGTGAAGTATTTAATTACCTATAATTATTGCTGTGATTTCTCATGATTTGTGCTAGTTTTTCAACTTTGTGGGAAAAAAATTCATGAAAAGAAGTCATCGAAACGTCAAAAAATGCAAAAATTTATATTTTTCGTCTTCACATTTTTATTTAAAGTTATTTGGCCCAGTGAGAGATTTTTTCAACTTTTGCAAAAATCAATCGAAAAATCAAAAAGTCAAAAAATCTCGTACAATTATTTTCGAGTGATTTTCCCCTCGAACTATCACAAAGTTCTTTAAAAAAAGGTAAATTGATTGCAATGAACAAACGAAGTTATCAAAATTGAATGGCAAATGAGCCCATCGCAATTGAAAGAACTCATCAAAATCAAAACAAACTAATATTGAAAATTGTTTGTAGTTTTTTTTGTTGAAAGACATCATACTTTTTCTTGGTTATTCCATTCATGCCTCAGTGAAGGAACTTATTCATTTGTTCAGTGCTCTGTTTATTAGATCCTTTTCATTTTTCATAAAGTGACGATAATTATTGAAAGCTATTCATTATGTGAAGAAAACGAGGCGGTCGTTACAGCGTGTTTGACGGGCACATTGACCTAGTTGTTAGAAGATGGAAAATACAAAATAAAAAAATTATCGAGCAGTTTTAAATATTCCAGGAGATTCCAGGACATTTTGAAAAAATACTTGAAATTCAAGGACTCGCCAGAAGTTTCCAGGAGAAAAATTATATTCCAGGAGCGTGGTAACCATTCTAAATGATTTTCGTTCGTAGCCGTGATTTATCTCACTAATGTTTATCCAAAGAAAAGCTTCTTACAGGCTAGTCAGATAATTAAGATTTATAAAATTTGATACCTTCTTTGCGCATCATAATTGCTTGTTGCCGACTCAAATGAAATCCACTTTCACCAAAATAACGATGCGAAATACCCCCCGATACAATCACCAAAATTCGTGTCTCGTTACGCGACGACAGTTTCCGAAACATAGCTTTGGCGGACCTTAATCCGAGATGCATGTAACGCCAACCTCCGCCCGCGCCTAGCCGCTGGACGGCCTCTTCGAAAGTGCGATGCGAGTCTTTCAGGATTTTCAATTTGTAGATCCAACTGTGATATGCGATTAAACTGAAATGAACTTTTGGGATTCTATACGAAAAGTGTTGGTACACGCCCATCATGTAATTTTGAACTCGCTTTTTGAAATATTTCATGGTGTATTTTGAAGCGTCAACCAAGAAGATGATGTTGGTATCTGGATGTATATAAAAAAACAAAACAAAATTTGACGTTTTTTTAGTAATTAGTTAAATTTGAAGCGTGCGAGTGCTCAATATGAATTGATAGAGCCAGTAAAGTAAATTAAAGTACAGTACAGTAGATGTTTATTTAGTATTTTTTTAGTACACAATGCTATAAAAGAGTTAAAGACCAAAAGAGCAAGGCTAATTTCCAGTTCTTCTTGATTTAACGAGCACAAGGGTCTTAGCTTTAAACACTACAGTACGCGAATTTCTTTGCCACTAATGGCGGATCTCACAAAATGAAAAATTAAACAAAAGAAGCGGTTATCTAATCTTTATTCTATCACTATCAGAATAGTAAAACCCATTAATAAACAAAAACAAAACCTACTTCAAAAACTTCCCCGGCGACGCACTTTCGATTTCTCGCTTTAAAAACACTCCGTGTACACAAATCACGAAAATATGGGTGGTTTAATAGGCGGAGGGCGGAAAAAACGAGCACTGGGAGGAGGAGGAGTTTTCCGTAGTTTTAGAGACCTTTGTACTAAAGAAAGACATGGTCTCAATTTGGCAGATGAATTATATGTAAGATTGGATTTAAAAGATTTTTTATACCTTTATTCCCATCAATGTTGTGTACATACGGTTCTGTGAAAAGAAGTGTTGGAAATATTAACTTAAGAATTTATATCGGAGAATATCCTATTGGTAAAAAGTTTCCCCAGGGTGAACCATTGGGCTTTTCCAAAACTCATAAGGATATAGGATATCCAGAGGGGTCCGAAAATTTCAATATTCTAGGAAATCCAGGGGGTAAGAATCTAAAGACCAAGGATATCCAGGAGGTGGGGGTTCAAAACTTTCAATAACCTAGGATACCCAGGGGAGGGGGGGTAAGAATTTTCGACACGGATTTCCAGGGAGGTTGGTGTTAAGAAAAATCGACATCCTCAATAGGGGGGATAAGGACTTTTTCTGAAAAAGCCATTGGCGGATAGAATAGTGTGACCGCAGAAAGTCTCCGGATGTTCTTAAATTTTTTATTAGCTTTTTTTGGCTTTCGAAGCCTGATGTTCTTATATGGTTTGTTCTTATAAAAAAAAGTTGTAGATGGTAATGAAGCAATGTAAGTTATTACCAAAAGTGGTGACTTCACTTGTTGTAGGGAGAAGAACCTCTTCAGTTGATTGTTCCAATAGTGTTGAGGCTGTTGTTGTAGGTTCTGTAGTATCAAGAAAGTTGATCCGAACTTTTATTAAGGTATTTAAGCTACAATGCTGGACAAAATGTCCGTAGACTTTGAAAAAATTTCCTCCTTCCTTCAAAGTTGGTGTAAATAAGGTCAGCTCTACTGCTACCAGAGGCGAACAAACCATTTTTCAAAAGCATTGAGTGGGGTTAAGGGGGCATTTGTACCGTGTTTTTACAGATTTTCTGCTATTTAAAAAAAGTCTACAACCTTTTGTCCGACGTTGTACCTTAATATATTTTCAGAACATGATTCCCAGCGTAAACAAACAAGACTTTGTTTTGACGTCCAAGTGACGTTTTAACACTAGTAAAGACGACGTTTTGACGTCAAACTAACGCTCCTGTACTGACACTGGGATAGTTGACTTAAGATAAGAACCCCACAAAAACAATCGAATATCTTGGATATCCATAGACTGTTTTTATATTTGTTTTTAACTCACGAAGAAAATCACGAAGATAGAGTCCGCGCGCCGATTAACAAAAAAACATGTTTTTCTGACTTTTCCGTGGTTATTAGCCTGGATTATTATTATAATAACACGACTAGCCTGCTCATCCCAGCAGACAAAAGAAGTTTTTCAACGTTGTTTTAATGTCTTTACAACGTTGAAACCGCATCTTGTGTCTCCTCATAAGGCTACATATTTGAGAAAAACTCCCATAAACTTACCAAGTGTTGTAGTTTGTGGGAACAAAGTAAAGGGCGGAAGAGTGGTAAAAGAAGTAGGAACGCCATCAGTGCTTGGTGAACCTGAAAAATCAAAAACAATTTTGACGTTTAGCGGGTCGTTTATATGACGTAATCTTATTCGATACATCGGTAAAATTGATCAGCGGGAGTAGTTTGTATAAACTATAGAATAAACTATTATGAACCAATTAACAGGAATGACAAGTTTTTTTTTTCATTGTTCAAAATTCAAAACTAGCGGCAAACACCCGGCTTTCTAGGATGTATCCCCGTAGAAAAGATTACATAATCTTTTGGATACCGTAGATTCTGTAATTTAGTGCGGAAAAAAAATTATTTTGGTCATGCGGCACTAATAGATAGAGGGAATTTAGATCAAGACCGCACTAAATTAAAGGTAAATTTGACATTTAGTCAATCGTGATTTTACAAAACTTGCATAGGAAGAACCAAAAAAGAAGATGACCATTTTTTTCATTCAACAGTATTATCTCTAAGCTTTAAAAAGCTATGAAAGCGAAAATCTCCTAATTTCACCGGATATTTCAAACCCAATCAGCACTATTATAATTAGAGGTAATTTTGACCATTTCCGCATTAATTTAGATGTGAATCGAAAATTCCCTAAATCTGATCCGCACTAATAAATAGAGGTGGAAAAATTCTTCATTTTCCGAAAACAAAAGACCATCCGCACTAATAAGAGGGCGCACTAAATCTAAGGTATCATGGATTTGGTTACAGGGTCTGTTTATTCAGGATGTCGGACGGAAAAATCGATATTTCAACGGTCGATTAAAGACCACGAATGGTTGAGAGTTATTGGGTCAGATTTGGTTCTACAAAACACTTATGGGTCTTTTTTTCACAAAACCCACTGAAAGAAATCCCCAAATTTCTCACTCAAGTAACATTTATGTCATTCTTTAGTACAAAAGTCTCTAAAATTTGCTTGAATGAAAGAGACTAAATTTGTCTCGATGCCTCGTTCTCCAAACTCGTTTAAGAGACTTTACTACGGAAAACTTCAATGGATCTTTTCACAAAACCCATTTTTGTAAAATTTATTTCAGTTTCAGTTTTGTTTTAGTGTCGAATAGGAATCGACAATTTTCAAAACTAACCCAATTACACCTACCTTCATAACAATTTTGACAGGTGGCACGACACAACAAACTTGGTAGAAATTCCTCACACGCGCTCAACTCTTTGTACGTTTGACAATCTTCCACTGGGATCGAATCAAAGCAATTGGAAGCTAAAGAAAGAAATATTGAAATCAATAAATAACGATAACGAGTGTTTAGGGGGTCACAGCGACGATGGGGCTCTGACCTAATTTAATCTTTTCTACGGAAACACTCCAGATGTTTTTTCCGGATGTTTTGCCACTAGCTTTATTGTTAAAAGTAAAAACTAGTGGCAAACAACCGGAATTTTAGGATGTTTCCGTATGAAAGATTGCGTAATGGATATCATGAATTACTTTTTGTAGAGCTTAATAAATTTCATCATAAAACCATTATCAGCTTATTTACTCTAAGAGAGGTTTGTTTTAGCTGAACTCAAAAAGGCTCATTTCAGAAATTTCACAACCATCGGTACAGATTAATCACTAAGATGGAGCCGCAACCCCCAAAGTTAAACTAGAATTTGCTTTAGAATATATCAGCACACTTGTTCCCCAATGTCCATCACTATTCAAAAACATCTTAAAACTGATAATATCATCACCTGGTTTTGTCATTATTTTTCAAATAAGAACTTTTGATACTCCTGGTAATTTTTTTTTTTTGACTACCTTCTCCCCTCCTTCCCTGCCCAAATGCTAGAGAAATCTACTAAAATTTAAAGAATAAAGATTTGTTCTTAACGTGTGTCTGAGGCTTGCAGCCATGGACAGTGGTTTTTGAGTTTATCCTCTGAAGTAGACGTCACAACAACTAACAGCAACATCTGACATTTACAGGAATAAACCATATCTTTAAATGAAATTTTTTTCTTAAACTTACGCAAATCCGTGCCCAATTCCTGTGCCTTCTTAAGCTTAATGGATAAGCCGCCCAACAAAATAAAAAATTGCAGCAATTTCATAATTCTAATTTTCGAGACTTTACATCTAAAATCTTATACACAAACACTTTTAGAAATAACTGATTTCTAGTAGTAAAAGGTGTTGATATTAATTTTATAAAGTCAAGATGAATAGTTTCTGGACTATATTGTAAAACTCTCTATATCACCTTATCACCCAACTTGCGGTTTAACCAGAGAATATGAGAGATTCATAGAATCAATCATAGTCCTTAGTTAAACTCTTTCAATACCGCCAGGAGGAGAAAATTTCCGGATTCTAACAAATGACAATTGAGAAAGTTTGCAGGCGTTTTCTCACTGATAGAAGACCGGATGTATCGATCCAATGAATTTTCCATCTGTGATAGAGTGTTAACATAGTCTTTATAAGGACAAGTTGGATTGTTCGTTGACATCCATTATACACGTTTTTTCATGTAAGAACAAACAATTATAAGAACATATGGTCAAAATGTCAAGGTGTTGCTAATAAGAGCTATTAAATATGCCTTCTGAGGGAGGATTTCTTAACAAAAAGCTAAATTTTTCAGTAAGATTAAGAATATTTTAAGATTATCTTAAGGCATGATTTTAGAAAGGTTTTAAGAATATTCAAAGGGTTCCTTTAGTCACGTGTATTTTGATCTTCAAACATATAAATTCTATTGGGTTTTCTGATCGTTTAAATATGCGGCGCGTCAATAAATATTATACTTCAAAACCCGCCGGAATTTCAAACCTATTAATATCTGTGCTTTGTAGTTTAAGTAGTGTTAGTGGTTTGAATTATTTCAATCAAGTTGAAAAATGATACTTCTGTTGGCCTTACATTTCAGATAATCTCTGGGGAACAAGATTGTAAAACAAAAAAAATTAAATCTATCCATTTATTAAGCTTTTAGGTTGAGAATTTCAGTTAATACAAACCGTATCTGATTTTTTGATCCCCCGTTAGACCCCTGTGTCTGTGACCCACTGAGATCCGCCCCACTTGTTCACCCAAGTGGAAAAATCCCCATTACAACATTATCACCCCAGTAAAAAAACAGATATCCTCTCTCTCCCCTCAGTTAGTAAAGTGGTAAAACAAACAATTACAAAGACCTACACCACTGAAAATATGATAAAAGAACAATAGACTTGACCCCACTAAAATACATTACTATTTGATACGCCCCAGTGGGTTTGAGAGGTTTGACTTTCACGCCAGTGAGCTTTTGTTACCCACTGAGGCACAGGGAGACAGGGGTGGTTTTTTTACGAAAATAATTTCTATCATACTTGACTGAGTAGTATGTAGTATTTTATCTTGGATATATCGATCAATATTAATTCAAGGTTACTCAATATACAAATCAGAAATTCAAAATTCAAGCTCAAGTTTTTCATTCATTAATACATACACGATTGAAGTTCCGTGGGATTGTATTTCCTTGATGTCTTGATGACGCATGTGTGGAACTGGCAAATTGAAATTATTTCATCATTTTGCCAAAATATGATTCATTTAAAAACTAATAATGATTCTTTTTCGATTCTGAATTTCACCAATAAGAATACTTTCCGCCGTTTTGATTTTTCTTAGCAAAGAAATGAAACATTAAAAAGAAAATCTACCTAGATTTGATGCTTAAAAATAGGTTTGCTTTCAAAAGTCAAAATTTTTATTTTAGATTACATCTTTAGATTTTAGGACGACACCATCGAATCTGAATATCATATTTTGACCTTAAATGCTCTGACCATAGTGAATTTTCGTAATTTGTTATGCATTAAATGTTAATATGAACGTTATACAGGCCTTTAAACTATATCGTGTTACTGTATATATTTTCTGTTAGGCCAATCATTTCTACATCTAAAAACAAAAAATCTAAGTAACACAACTATTTGTGAGTACTTTAGTAAATATCCGACGGAAAAGCTCTTTTCCCAATCGAGATTAAGCATTTTTGTGAAAAGTACATGCTTTATTGATTAACTCATGATAGAATTGATTTTTTTTTTTAATTCAAAAGCATTCTGTTCCTAAATACGTCAAGAAGGTGAAAACAAAAGGTTTTATCTTCAAATTCCAAAACTGATTTTTCACTATGGTCAGAGCCCTTTTAAGTTCAACCACCACGCCAATTATTACGAAGAAAAAAAAGGTTTCAATAATTAGTTACCTCATGATTTTGTTACTCATCTGAAAACGTATAATTATTGCTAAATGAGCAGATATAATGACGTAATGAGTAACTTTAATGAGAAGATGATAATTGTACGTGAACATTAACGTGACAAATTCATAGCTCAGCCAGGTTAGTAGACTTGAGTGAGTCGTTTATATGACGTAATGTTATTCGATACGGCAAAATTTATCAGGGGAGGTAGTTTTATAGACTGTGGCTGTCTTCAACTCAATAATTTTCCGTTGAGCATCAGTCCTTTCTTACTTTTACTATTCTATTCGTTTGGATGCTAGGCTACCAGGTTATTTGCATCTCAATTTCCAAGCTGCACTATAGCTGAAAACATATTTTGAAAACAATTTTACCTTTGCATATTTAGTTTGTACAAACCGATTTTTAACATTTAGTACCTGGTGATTGTTGTTAAAACATGAAACTTTTAGTACTACAAAAAATGCTACACACATTATTATTATTCATTATAAAACTCAGTCAGCGACCATATTGACCTGATCTGATCCCTGAGAACAATTGTTATACCGGGTGTCCCAGAAAAAGGTTTCGGTGTTTTGCGGCCTCCTGGAGCCGAAAGAATTATTGTTTTTTGATTGATATTTTCATTTCATTAGCGAGAGGAAAGTCTAACTTAAATTTTGAGCTATAACTTTTCAAATTCGGTTAAGTATTTACCATTTTTTTTGCTTTTCCTATTACTGATTTCTATTTTAAGACAGAAAAAAAAACACTAGAGAGAGTGAATACACTTGGTGAATACTGAACCGAATCTAAAAAGTTATATCTCAATAAGTTAGACTTTCCACTTTCTAATGAAATAAAAATATTATTAAAAAAAAAAAAGCGTCGAAATACGCACTGTAAGGGTCGGTTTTCAGCAAATTTTGTCCGATATTGAAACACGAATTTTTGTCTGAACGTACGATAGCTTTAAGATCGAGTCTAAATATTGTGACCAGATGTGCCAGCAGGGACGGGGCGTTGCTCTAACGTCCAAACAACGTTACCTTAAGGGAATTAAAGTTGGCGATTGTAGTGACTAATTTTGGCGAGTGGGCAAAATCTTTTTTTTTTTAATTTTGGCAAATACTTATTTTGACCAAATTCGTCAAATTCCTCAAAAAAATGGTACTCCCCAACATTAGTTGCCTTAAGATATTGTATCAGAACGTCATTTGAACGTTGAAAGAACGTCGAAAAAAGTGAGAAGTGACAGAGTATGTTGCAGAAACGCATAAATGATGAAATACCAGGAATAACTCTTGGCTCCTGAAGCTGCAATACTGTTTGTTACTTATTCCCTTTATACAATGAAAGAGATATTGAACCAATTTTACAAAGGATACACGTAAAGAAAATTGAATTCTTGAATAAATATTTTTTCGTTTTCCACAATGAAAGAGATATGGAATTTAAAAACAAATCAATTTTCACAAAGGATACACGTAAGAAAATCGAATTCTCGAAGAAATATTTTTGGAAATTTTTATTTTAGAAAATCAGGAAACCTTCCTTGTCCGGTGGTGTCCGGTTCTTTTATCTTTGAAGAATTTTACAAGAAAACAAAAACAATTTTAGATATATTCGGAAACAAAACTTGTAGGTGTTTCCTTCATTATTAGGGGAAACAAATGAAACATTTTCTCTTAGAAGGAGAGTCCCAAATCTATTCTCCTCGAAGGAGAGTACAATATTTTTTCTCCTCGAAGGAGAGTGCAATATTTTTTCGATAATGCGATGAAACGATTAACTATTTCACTGGTTCGTTTACCCAAATGGTGATGGACAGCTTTACCCTTTGGCTCTTGCCAACATGAACCCCGACCCCCAGCTTGGGATTAAAGGTGGAAGATTTTAAATCTTAAATAAAAGAAAAAATTGAAAAATTTATCAGGGCAAAAATTGGAGGAGGTTCAAGTCTTCCTGCCCCCATATTTGTTGCCATATAGTCAATGTCGATAAATCACAAAACCCAAACGCTCGCCCAAACGAGTTTAAAAAACTAAACACCGAGTAAACTCGTCAAGCACGTGTTTTAGAGAACATTACGTCATTTATTAACCAGTCATAACCCGTTTACACTCTCTATTGTAGAGCATTCAAAGTTACAACATGTATGTGCATATTTATTCATTACGTAATCTTTTCTGCGAAGAAATACCACATCGAGACAAGTCATAACTACACTCTATATTGTAGAGAGCATTGAAAATGATAATGACATCCTTCAAAAACATCATCAAATTAATCTCAATAATGATACACAAACAGGGGGTAATCACTGCAACTACCGGACGGAGGGTGTTACCGGTCGTTTTTAAGTTCCGTTCCGTGTGTTTACGATATTTGTGTATTTGTATGAAAAATCTGATAAAAAGTTTTTTAAATTATAAGAAACTTCACAGTATATCACCATCATGAGTACAGCCCAATCTCGATTCCAGGGCGAACCGTCGGCGGCCGCGCGGGGAAAATGAGAAACAGAGGAAGGCCTAAGACGTCGTCTCTAATATCAGAAAGCTTATCGCCCTGTGTACAGGCAGGGTCGGATACAGGAGGTATGCTATCTTATTGAAGGAGAGTAACTAGTTTCCATATAAGGTAAAACGATAAATAATACACTCTCTTTCATCGCTCGGTTATAATCTACCTTTGTATCCGTGTCTGGTACACCGAATCCCGAATAATTTACTTTTCGGTTGGAAGAACCACACCGCTGGCAAACAAAAGCGGAACTTTTCACAAGCAGAAGAAGCATATCCTCTTATTAAAACAAATGAATGAAACAATCAAGACCCAAAACTGCGGTTGCGGCCTGCGGTAAACTTTCTTTTTGATCAAGCGTTTAAAATGTTTAAACGTTAAAATAAAAGAAGTGGGAAATGGTTCTTGATGCTGCTTCAGTGAATTCCCAGTTTTGATTTTAGAACAACGTTAAAAAAACGTCAATTGTCTGCTGGGAATTCAATAAACCAGCATCGAAAGCCATTTCATCAGTTCTTTCCTTTTAACGTTTAAACATATTTTAAACGCTTGATCAAAAGGAATTGTTGGGTTAGTTCTTATAACTAAAAACAAAAATGAATGCGTAATCAAGAAAATGACGAAACATGTTGGCTTTAAGGAAGGAAGATGGGAAAATTATTACCCTGATAAATGAGCCAAAAATGAAACATCTAATTACTTCTCGTAAACTCTTATAAATACTCGCATGTGGTTTAGGAGAATTGATTCATTAAGGAGAGAGGCGAGCAGGTAGATATTACATTCTATTCTACTGTCAACGTCTTTACCAAAGCACTCATTTCACAGATAGAATAGAGCTCTTCTTGTCAAGCTCACCGATACGCAAAAAGTCTCTCTTGTATAGCCTCTCTTGTTTACTTGGAGTAAAAGATAATAAAACCAAAGCAAAAAGTTATAATGAAAGTACTATTGACGTATCTGATCGTTTTTACTTTGGCATTTTTAGGTAAGTAGAATTTTGGGCAATTTAAATTTAAATCAGCCAGTCGCGTGACGCGAAGCGACGCAAGAATTACATTGACTTCGCTAAAGGCGGGGGCAAATGCGTCAAACGAAGTTACGTAAAGATAGATATGATCGATAGAAAAGATGATTTCATCCGGGTTCAGGAGAATGACTCTTTTGGGGGATTTCTCGATCGGGGATGGGGGCTGTTTAGGTTCTGGGATTTCTCTATAAAGAGACAAAAAGCATTCATCATTTTCAAAAATCTTTCTCAACAGCTAATGCATGGAAAGACCCTTGTCGAGACCATATCTCAAGATGCAATTATTATCATCAGCCAAAAGGATTAAAATACGTCAAAAACGTGTGCCGAGGATATGTTAAAAGATACTGTATTAATTTGTGTTCGGAAGCTTGTTGGAGATACATGGCCAAGAAAACGACGACAGCTCGACCACCTACAACTACAACAACAACAACCACTACAACAACAGAAAGTAGTAAGTTTCTTTCATGGCCCTAAAAGTGGATAGGAGTTCGAATTTGAAAATTTAAAATAATGCTGGCCACTATGGTTGGACAACGAGAAAATTTTGCCATTTTAAGGGTAAAAAATCTCCATTTAAGCCTACATTTTGATATAATTTAAGAAATAAATTCAATAGTTACTTATTATAATTATACTTATTAACCAAAAATTACACATCGGCCTCTTGAACCAACTTGAAGAGCCCATTTTCTGCGTGAAAGATTACTCTGATACTAATGACCCTAAAACTAGCTATTCCATGGGGGGTGGAGGATATATTGTCCGAGGTAACATAAATCGGCTCGTGTCCGGGTGTAAATTTGTGATGTCCGGGGAACAAACTAATGTTTGGGGTAAAACTGTTGTCCGGGAAGTCAAAAATGTAAAATGTCCGGGGGTGAATTATGAAAAAAAAGCTTATATTTTCCACCCCCGTGCATAATTTCTTTCCTGGATTGGAATGATGATGACGTTGAAACCATTATACACATTATAGTTTAAACTTGATTTGAAATAACTGAGTATTTACCCCTCGCTCTCATTTTGTTTTAGTAAGATGCTTTGACAAGTCAAGGTCATGCAGTCGATATGCATCTTATTGTCAAACAAGTATTTGGATGAAAAAGAATTGTCGCCAGATGTGTGGTTTTTGCAAAGGTGGTAAAAGAACGACAACGACCACCCCTTTGACGACTACGGCCGCTCCCACTACAACAACGACCACTCCTACAACGACAACGACCACTCCTACAACGACAACGACAACGACAACTCCTACAACGACAAAGACCACTCCTACAACGACAGCGACCACCCAAACGACGACAACGACCGTAAAACCGTCAGGATGTCGAACAAAGTCTGATGATCGTGATTGTGCCACGGTACGGAAATCGGATTGCTTTTCGAAAGAAATCGGGGAAATCGTGCGATGTTTCTGCCCAATCAAATGCTCTAGAAAAACAGTAGAGACAACACGAAATCCTCTCATCAGAACATCAACAACAAAAATACCTGAGACAACAACAAAAACAATAACAACAACAGCTCCGACAACGAAGCGAAAAAAGAGCACATCAAAACGTACGGAGATACCCATTCCCAACGGAGGTACAAATCTATTCTTTTTAGCCGCCCAATACGAGATTCAATTGATATTCGATTGCGTTTAATTACATTGTTGACTGATTTGATTGACTCACTGATGTTCAATTAACATCGTCTGGTAATAAAAGCAATACCGCTCCAATTAATCGAGAAAATATAATCCATTATTTTCTTGTTCTTCTAATTTTTCTATAGTTTGTGGTGATCTGAGTTTCTACTGCATGGTGCCTCGTCTTTTCAATCCGAAAACCGATTGTCTTGGACACACATCAACTTGTATTCGGACATGTGGTGTTTGTAAAGGAACTCAACAAGACAAATGTTCCAATCTCAAAGACCGTGCGCTCGATTGCGACCATCGCAACTGCCAACATGGAAATTATGAGCAAAGGCATAGGAATCAGGTCAAATGTCAAAGGACATGTTGCAAACGTAATCAACTATATTAATGGACAAGGGAAAGTTTCGAAACTACAAGTCGAGTACCAAAAGCACGGAAAGTTGTTTTGACGTCTAAATAACGTTATTCAACGACAGAACAATATTTGGACGTCTAAATAACGTTATTCAACGTCAGAACAATATTTGGACGTCCAAATAACGTTGTTTTGTATAGATAATACAGTGGGTTATTCATGATACTCGTGACGTAACCTTTTCTTCGGCTACATCCTAAAAAGCCGGATCTTTGCCACTAGTTTTGAACTTTAAACAATGCAACTAACTACCTTATCGGACAAAAAAATGTCGGACAAAAGTGACGAAGTTTTTTGGAGATGACGAAAATTTTGTCCGACGAATAATTTAGTCCGACATTGTTTTGTCCGATAAGGTAGTGCCAAAGATCCGGTTTTTAGGGATTTTTCCGTAGAAAAGATTACGTAATGGATATCATGAATTTTCAACCATTAGACAGATAAAGATGGCAGCTAAACATGGAACCGTAAATTTGAGACCACTCAAGTTTTCTGCAGCGAAGTCTCTTAAACAATTTTGGAGAACGAACCATCGAGACAAAAATTTGTCTCTTTTACTCAAGTGAATTTAAGAGACTTTTGTACTAAAGAACTCTTTTGTGGTACCATTTTCGTTATTTATTTGTATGATATTTATATTTATTTAATCTAGAACAAACCATAATAAAAACCATTCATTCATATCCAATTTAAAATCCAAAAAAATCCCATGTTGAAGAGATGTCGATTTTTCTTGTAGTCAGATTTGGCAGACCTTTTTCTTCCATCTATGAGAAACTTTATTTCAATTTCGATTAGAGGATGAGAAGAAGCCTATTTTCCTTGGCACAAACGCCCCTGGATATCCGTGCTGGAAATTTCGAACCCCCTGGACATCCCAGGATATTGAAAATTTCAACCCCCTCCCTGGATATCCCATATCCCAGTATCCCGTCTATATCCAATAAGGAACAAGATGAATGTACGTGAATCCTCCTGAAAGTTTCATTCATATATCAAGCTTACTTCTAAAGAAATAAAATAGTCCTTCCCTGAAAGAGAATCTTCCAGCAGCAGTCTGCTTGAACCTTTTTTAGATGCTGACTTCAAATCGTTTATGAAATGGTCCATTTACTGAAACAATGAAGAATGAGGTGGAAATTTGTGAAGGCAAGATGATTTAGTGTCTATTACACATAGCTTCATTCATCAGTTGAAATAGTTCTTCAGGAAATTCAAAATCAAATGATTTAACCATTGCTAGACAATATGGAAATTTCTCTTTTGGTATTGATGCTAATCGATATGGAGTTATTCTTCCTTCCAATATCCTCTTACACCAGTCATTAGTAAGAAAAGAATAGTAAGAATCGAACTTGTCGTAAATATTAAAAACCATGACGTCATCTTTGGCATCATCATTTGTTTTGCGGAAAGAAAGATTTGGTTCTTCCGCAAAAATTATACTTAGTATATTTACGGAGGACAGCTGATACACATATACGGTCATCTTCAACGGTTGTGTTGTCCCCATTCCTTTTCGTCGCGAATTTTCTTTTCTTAATTCAATAATGGCAATACGTAAATATTGATCGTAGTAGAATTGATTAAAAAAATTTATATGTATTTTATCAATACCCTTCAAGCAGGTTTCGTTAAAAAACTTTGAGGGTTGATTTTTAGGATCATACCTGTTATAACTTGGGTTTTTAATGACATCCAATAGATCTTTGAGCAATGTACATTTATAGAAAAATAACCGGTGAGGAGGCAGCCAGGAATCCGAATACGGACCCCAAAACGAACCCCAATACGGACCCTGATAGTAGAGGATGACCTCCAAATCCTCGTTGTTTTGAAGTTTCTTTAGCAGTTTGTATTCATCTTCTGGAACGGAAAAACGGTCATTCATCCCACTCACTAAATAAACGAATGTTTGCTTCATTGGAGGCTCGTCATGATTGTTTATTTCATTCTCTACATAAAGCCTTTGGATCAAATCCATGACTTTGTTTTGTTGATCCATGACTTTGTTGTTTAAAATTCGACCGATTCGATCTATATACTGTTCTACGTACACTTCCCAGTTGCGTTCAATGTTATTCATATTTGTTGATTGTCGCAACTGAATAACGCGATCATCTTCGGCGAGGTATATATTCACAATAAAACATGCTTCGTTTAAAATTACCTCATTATTCAAATGGTAGAGAAACTGGTACGTTGAGTCTATATCAAAACCGTCAATCACGATGGTGATATTTCGTTTTTCAGTGCCGCAACTAAGCAGCCGAAAATCTTCTGCTTGAAAGAAGTCAGCACCATCGCTGAAGAAAAACATGACATTAAGAAAGAATAACTTAAAGATATTAGTAGAAATCATTTTCATTGACCGATTTGTCAAGATCACATGAACATACACACACGATGCAAAGGTCTTACATACCGGCATATAACATACCTTACTTATTTAATTTGATTTCTTTCTAAGGGTTACTGTATATGTCATTAGGAGCATATTTGTTTTATATCAAACATAATTGATTTTCATTGTGTAAGGAAAATTTCTAATCTTACTGTATTTTGCTTGATAATCAACGACTTAATTTGACAATGAGATATTTAATTAAAACTCATTTATAAAAAAAAAATTTATAACACAATCTATGGTGATCACTTTATGCAACTTTATATGTTACTTTAGAACACCCTCAGATGGATTGAATTTTATATCTTGTCACTTTTCCATCCCTCAGATTAATTGAATTTTATAATTTGTCACTTTTCCATCTCTCAGAGGAATTAAATTATATATTTTGTTGCTTTTCCATCTCTCAGAGGAACTGAGTTTTATAATTCGTCACTTTTCTACCCCTCAGAGGAATTGAATTTTATATTTTGTCACTTTTCCATCCCTTAGAGGAACAGAATTTCATATTTTGTCACTTTGCTATCCCTCAGAGGGATAATGTTATAATTTTTCACTTTTCCATCCCTCAGAGAGGAACTTTTGACTTCTGTGTGACAATAATGTCTTGTGATACTCTCGTTGATATTTAGTAGGTCTTATGACCGGCTTTGACCGGTTTCTTGCCAAGTGCGACTTTTGACCACATTGACCTGGATTTTGTAAAATCTCACTGGGGCTTTTATTTCAATTTCTCAATGTAGTGGAGATCACTAAGACTCAATTGCCCGGGGTGAGTCACTTCTGCACAGGGATATCTATCTCAAAAGCAGAAAACGCGACAAATATTCAAACTAGCCGCAACACAACAAACATCATAAATTCATGTTAGAAAGTGCTTCCAGTGCGTAAGAAAATATTCCTCATATTGTCTTGACACAGAAATATGTCAATATGTAAAATACTAGTGAAAGTGAAAAGTAAATTTACAGAAGAATCTTTTGTAAAAAAATTGAAACGTGAAAATATTGACTTTTCTTCATCTTGAATTTCTTCCTACTTCTTTCACAATTTATTGTTGGTTTTCTCAAAAACTTGTGGTTTTATATGATGGATAGGCCCCCTCCTATATAGCTTGTGAATGGTGAAGATTTGCATATGTGTTTATAATTGCTGATCTTGTAGTAAGAATATTAAAAATATACGTCGCCACCTACCTCGTTCCCGGTGTATCCTCTGCGCTTACATTCTACGTATCAAAATGAGCACAAAGGAGCCCTGGAAACGAGGTTGCGTCGCGTCACATATGCGCAATTTTAGACTTTGATGCAGTAGTGATCGTGAATATTTAGAAACAAAGTTTTGTGCATATCTATAAAGTTACTATGAGGTTGCTATCCGTCATTGTTCAACATTGTCGTCCATCGGGTATCCTCTGAACTCTATTCCGTGGGGAGGGGGGGGGGGCACACAAGGTAAGTGAACACCTACCAACATATGTGTAACCCTTAAATGTAAACTGTAACGGTAGGGGATGCACTGTAACTCCACGTAAGCGTTTAATTTTGGAATCCAATTTGTGTCCGAGCTCGAGGTGCTCCCTCCCCCCTCCCGGCACTCATCACTTTGGTCACCCCTCTGGTGTCTAAGTCCGGAGTATCCTGGCACTGAGGGAAGTCTTTCCAAAAAATTGGAAAAAAAAAATTGTTTTTGCAACCCTACCAGGTACTCTCGAAAGCAAAAAAGGTACCTTGTCCAGCGACACATTCCCATACCCTTTTTTGCCTAACGTAAGTACTCTTCCGGGATACACGACGTTATTTAAAAAAAATGTTGTTTGTATGTCAAAACAACATTCCCAGGGGGGGTACTACGCTTGCCGGCGGACGGGGGTGTGCCGCTGGGGTTCGAAAAATGGACCCTACGTGGGACTCAAAATTCGCGAAAAAGGGACCCTGAATAGGACTGGAGTGCCAAAATTTTCTCAAAATTTTCTACTTTTTCCCAAAAAGGCACCCTATGAGGGAAAGACCTTTGTATTTTCGTATTTTTGAGACCTTGAATGCATGAGACTCTAGATAGCTAAAATAGGAACCCTGAATGGGACTCTAGCATGAAAAAAGGTTCCCTGACCAGCGGCACATCCCCGTACCCTTTATTGCCTAAGTACAACATTCCGTGCCTACTGGGTTGCGAGGCTGAAGAGAAACTTTAGTGATCGTGTTGGGAAGTAGAGGCGAGGGGTAAATCATTTTACCTTTCAGCGTGATCGTGAAATTAAATTTCATGGTCAATTTATTTTTTCAAAGGCTATTTCTCGGCCAGAGGACAGATGATTAAGGTATCAACTTTGGTATCTTTGGAAGGCTTGGAAAGCTCTCTTTCTCAGGCTACAACAAAGAATAGCAGATGTTTTTTTCTTAAATGTCAAGTGGTCAGGAGTTATGACCAAAAGACTAGTGAACCGGTAAATAAAACAGTATATTTGCGTAGTCTACGTGGTAAAGGTTAATACACAATGGTGTTTTAGATTTCTTCATTTTTCCACACTAATTAGAGGGCGCAGCGTCCATGATGACCATATACATTGCGCCCTGGGTTATCCATCATGATGATTCCATGCGCGCCCTGAGTTATCGGTCTTGTTCGGATCTTTTTCGTTTTTTCCAGGATCGCGAACGAAATTTAGTGTTCGATCGTATGTAAATGCCTAAATGCAAAAATTAGGTCTCAAAATAACAAAAAAGACCCAAAAACCCATCAAAAGATTGATATAGCAGAGTGTTTGCCTTTGCCTGGTCTTCAAAAAGAAGAAAAATTACTTTTTGAAAAGCCAAACGCGTTTCGCATAAATATATTTCTCTTTACTACTACAGTTTCGTATGTTTTTTCTCTGAAAGAAAAATATAGAGGTGCTAAATGGCAGAAAAAAAGAAGCGTTTAAAAGGAAAAAGTCTTTGTTCTGATGTTGGGAAAAGTTCCAATCAATTCTTGTTTCTGAAATAAAATCATATCGCTTCCCTCCTGCCGGGGGTCAAACGATTCAAAATGGCGGCTTTAAAAGAGCAAAATATCAACACAAAGCGCCGTAATCAAGATCAAAGTATCAAACTGTTTCAATCTTTTTTTCCTTTTTGAAGGTTCCCTTTGAAATCAATATATTTTTGATGAGGTTTCATCTTTTAAACTTTTCACAATGTCTGGTGATTGTATTTAGTGTTTTCATTTTGGTCCCCCGGTATTGAGGAAATCTGTTTTTCTTCAATGTATTTTCATGGGATTTCAATTTGCGACAGGTTGAAACTTACACTGAAAATCTTATTTATTTTTTGGGTATTTTGACATTCTTTGTGACCAATAATGACAGATAAAAGAGTTGTTGTGTCAAATCAATCTGGAACTGGTTTTTGTTTTATTATTGGGTCATTTTTTCATGATTTTGTTCCTCTTTTTTGTGATGTTTTTTTTCACGTTGAGATCTTCGATTGCATATATTTAGGACTTGTTAAGACTTGTAACTAAGGGCAATCGATGGACAAAACAAAACAAAACAAGACAAACAATTGCTATTGGCTAACATCTTGAAGATTATGCTTTCCTCTTAACCCTGTTTAAAAGTTTTAGACATGATTTACTGTTGCAGCAACATGTTTTATTTTGACTGTTTCGAAGCTGAGCTAACGATATATTTTCCATCATCTATCTACTGAATCTTTTCAAGTGGATTAAAGCACAGGCCCATTCTCTAGTCCATCAAATCATATCTGTCTTTTATTTTCTTTTGTAGTTTTTCAATGAATCATGAATCATGTCAGGATTTCAAAAGATACACAGGCTACAGGTCAGGGAATATTGGCTAGTTTTTGTCCTTTTTGCACCTTTAAAAAAAATCCTGTAAAAGCGGGCGTTTTGTCTCTACTCCCTGTTATATAAAGCCTTTAAATTGCTCCAAATTTTTTTTTGCATTGTTGAAATTACTTTCAAGAGTCATAGAAAAATAATATTTGAACAATTCTCTATCCATAGCGCAACTTTCATGGTTCTTCTTTTCTTTGTTCTTAATAAAGAACTAAAAAATGACACGTGACATGAAAGAAAGATGTCTGTATGAAGGAGTTACATGATGTTAGAAGAGTCGTAAAATCTGACTTGAACTATATAGACAGTGTGTATTAGACTGTGGTATCTGTGGCACCACTGGGATTTGTAAGTGTTTGCATCGTAATCAATACGCTAAACGTTTTCGTTTGGACAGTATATTGTTTTATAAACCAGTTTTTTTTTTAAACTCCTACGTACCGTAAATTGCCCTATCTCCGTCAACCCCTCCCTAATTCCGTCACCCCTATTTAAAAACAACACTTCTCTTTTTT